>OY744606.1:39334237-39396737 GCA_963556255.1 Allolobophora icterica | reverse complement strand
CCTATGAAAAAGTCTAGAAAATGTTCTTAAGTTTAAATTTAGAGAATAAAGGCCTATTGTTACGTCACCTTAATTATGATCGAAATTACGTCTCTTCAATAATGAAAACGTCTATTGTTAGTAATTTTAAATTATTATTATTATGATCATTATTATTATACAATTATTATTGTTATTATATTTATTATTATGCTTTTTATCATTATTAAGGGTCTATTATATTTATTTTAGTTGTTATCATCATCATCATCATCATCATCATCATCATCATCATCATCATCATCATCATCATCATCATCATCATCATCATCATCATCATCATCATCATCATCATCATCATCATCATCATCATCATCATCATCATCATCATCATCATCATCATCATCATCATCATCATCATCATCATCATCATCATCATCATCATCATCATCATCATTATCATCATCATCATTATTCGGAATTGCGTATAAATGGCGCCAAATATAGATTCATTGGGTGCCATTGTAATTATTTAACAGTCTTGAAGTGGAAGCGATGCGAAATTTAGTACCCCCACCTCACTTTCTAGACCGAAGTTACGCCTCTGCTTTAACCACATCTCCAACCTCTCGCGATCCTGCTTCATGCACATTTGTGATCTCTGATGCATTCGGTTCATGCTCGACCTTCAAAATGCCTCCACCATTGTTACCTTCGATGTTCATTCAAGGCTTGATTAGTGCAATTCCCTCACCCTCAACTTTGAATCCATCCAAATCAAGCGTTTGCAACTTATCCAAAACTCACTAGCCACTCAGCCACTGGTAGCCAGAGCTGTCACTATAGAACGCAAAAACATCATCAATCACTCCCATCCTCAAATAAGTCCATTGGCTAAAAATCCCAGAGCGAATTCATTTCTTCAAAGTCCTATCACTAAACTACAACTCCCTACAATATTCCCAGACCATGTACCTCCGTGATCTCTTCACCATCCAGGCAACCCGCCTCACCCGATCCTCCTCAGTCTTTCTCGACCCCCAATCACTACTCATCTCAAGTTCTCCAACCTAGCCATATCCAACACAGCACCATGCCTCTGGAACGATCTCCCTCTGAATTCGCAGATTATCGGATCCTCCATCATCATTGCAACTTATCCTGCATCCTCCTCCTCATCACCTCCCGGGCTTCCACTCAAAACTCAAGTATCACCTTTCAAGTACTCTTACCCTGAATCATCTGATCCTCCGCTTTCCAATTCTCGCCCTAAACGACACCCGCCTTAACAGCTGCTCTGCTTCCTCTCTTGATCTGGCCCTCTGGAACCGGACTCGGACCTCTTTTGGACCACTCTCTGGAAAACCTCCTCTGATTTGATGTAGCGCTCGTGCGTTTGGCTTTCGAGTGGGGCTTTAGAAGTTTGGAGGTTACGATTACGATTACGATTACCTTGCCTGACTTACTCTCCAAGTGTCTGGCCTAAATAATATTAGGGGCCTATTGAGTCACCTCTGCTGGCCTTTATATGTAGGAACGTATTCTAGGTAACTATGGAACCAGCTTATACAATTTCAAATTGCCATTTTCTTTCTTTCGTAGGTTCCGGAAATCGAACATACCGGTAATTAAAAGATCAGCTATCTGTTTCTAAAATCATAATTATTACGAATTAAGTTTAAGAAATGACTTCAAATAAGCTAGGAGTAGAAGACTTAGTCGGCTACAGGACAAGATCATGATGAGTCGACAACCTAAAACGACTACGTTTCTGTTTTTCATTGTGGAATATTACGAACTTTTATTTTGTTACATTACAACTTGAATTGTGTTTGTAATGTAGTAAACTGAAATGTGTTAATACACCTTAGGAATTATAACAAGTTGAACAACACAATTACGGTCCTGCAAAAAATCCACAAAATGTAATGTTTACTTCAAAAACTTGCTTCGGCTACAGGTATGATCATAGTTGCAGACAGGCTTTGACAGAACATTCCAAAATATATTTAGGCATTACAAAATGCTGCTATTGTTGGCTTTAAAAGGCTCTAAAACTCACCTACGACTCGCTACGAGCGTCTACAATATAAACATTTTCCGGAGGTGATACCTCCGGACCTCCACAATCCCCACTTAAAGGCTGAGGAGGAGATGGGAAGGGTTTGGGAAAGGGAAGGCAGGAAATAGGGTGGCGATAGGGCGGGACGGGGAAGGCAGGGATGGGCAGGGGAGGGGGAAATGAGGGATAAAGATAGGAAAGCGGAGAGGACGGGAGGGGAGGGCAGGGGCGGGATGGGAGGGAATTTGCCTCGTCTTGATTTTGCCCCTGGCTACGGGCCTGGTTCTACCCCTTACGACCGACAACATGGAATGCACGAAAGCCCACGACAGTGCTAAATCGAGGTTCAACCAAAAGACCCCTAACTAACGATCGTAGACCGCGAGGCGGAATGTAAGGAGATACGAGATATCTTATATAGTAATGGTCTAAGGTAGGTAAGAGCAAGGCGTCTAAGAGTTTTGTAAGGTCGTTCAAGGCTGTTTTCGGGCCCCTCTTACGGGAATTGCCCCAACAGCCCTCCTGTTTCGTCCCACGTCAAGTACAGTACAAAGTCTACAGTGCAACATTTGTAAATTGTTATATATCAATGCAACAGTACACGGTCAGCTGTCACTGTGTGCATTGACTTTGTTCAGAAGTTCAAATGGAAGTATGAAGCCTCAATTGACACATTGTTAGCACAACACAAGAAGAATATGAAAAAACCCAAGAAAACTCAATCACTTATAGTGTTCAAACACCATAAGCGATTGAGTTTTCTTGTTTTTCTCAAATGAGAGAAAATAGATAGAAATCTGACAACATCATTTTCATGTGAAAAGCATTTCTGGATAAATCGCAGTCTTCTAGATAACCAACAGTCTTTATTATTATTTATTTTTCATGCATGAAATGCAGAACCGACAACACTGGTATGACATAATTATTTTAAAAGTTTTACATATTGCAGAGCAGATTTGGCTAAGTGACGCTAGTGTTACATCTTGAAATATCAGTCTTCATTAACGGGGATGACAAATCATCGCTGGATTGAGAGTCCTGCGTGCAAGCTTTCAATGGGACTTTGGCAAAGAATCTAAATTGCCAGAAAGTCATTAAATGACGCCTACATGTAATGTTTGAAAAATGAACTTGGGCGGACAGCACCATCTTTGGCAACGTATAGTGCAACCAAAGCTGCAGTAATCGATACAACACCACACACTATCAGAGGCCATGTAGACTCATGGTTATCATTTATTTGCTCCTTTTTCTTCTTTAAAGGTGTCAGCCTTTTCCAAGTGGTAAGGATGGTGTTGCGGGCTCCTGGCCATGTCCCTTTGCCCATCACCCGGTAATGGCTGGGAATGCAAGGCCCAAAGATGATTGAAATCGCCAGTCGAGGATCCCAAGCAAACAGCTTCGCTGCAAAACAACATACTCCATTGGAAACATAAAAAGGACATTTACCTGTATACTCGTAATCGTAATTGTAATCTCCAAACTTCTAAAGCGCCTCTCGAAGGCCAAGCGCAGGGCATCAGCACACACACACACACACACACACACACACACACACACACACACACACACACACACACACACACACACACACACACACACACACACACACACACACACACACACACACACACACACACACACCTACACACACACACACACACACACACACACACACACACACACACACACACACACACACACACACACACACACACACACACCTACACACACACACACACACACACACACACACACACACACACACACACACACACACACACACACACACACATATATATATATAATCACAAGTTAAATAGAAAACCAAACAAAATTACGTAGGGGAGAGTTTCTCCGATTGGACCGTTGCCTCAATTGGACCACGGCCTATTTACCCCCTAGATACATATATAGCCTCGTTTTCAATTGTTGTATTCTTGTGCACTTGAATATTGATCGTGTTGACACCGGCAGTTTGACGGAAAACTATATATTTTTAAAATTGCGGTTAAAAGTCTTTTTCATGTGGTGCTGATCTAATTTTAGACGTACCTGACAACGAGTGTACACATTTTAGATAAGCTTTTAAAAATGAAATCATGTTTGTGTTAGCCATAGCCGGGTTTCATGTTTGAGCGACAATAAGTGATTTTACGCTAAGACTGATGAGCGTTGAACTATCGTAGTGTAAACAGAAGTAGTCCATGTTGCCTGAAATGGACCACATTCAGTGTCCTGAATTGGACCGATAATATCGCGTGGTCCATTTAAGGACACCGGCACTTGCAATGTTATATTTTGATTCTTTAAATAATAATAATTACCATTGGCTTGTATTATGTCAAATAACATTTTCTTTCTGTTGCATATGCATAACAGTATTTGTATATGTATTTGTGCCCTGCTTGCTCGTGGTTTTGTTTGGTTTTATTTAATTATTTTGATTTGTTCCTTAAACATGCTACTGTCTTATTTCATTGTTGACTGTTCGTCTTTTTTGTACATCATTGTGCTTGCTGACAATAGGCCTAAGTGTTTTTGTTAAGGTGATTTTTACCACGTTTACAGTATTTTGACAGTTAGCTAGAGACTTACTGCATGTCTTTTAGACAATAGGCCTAAGTGTTTTTGTGAAGGTGATTTTTACCATGTTTACAGTATTTTGACACTTAGCTAGAGACTTTTATTGTATGTTTGTAGACAATAAGTGTTTTAAAACGTTTCCAGTGTGTTTTTTTGCAAATTATCTTTTAAAAACATCTTTAATATGATGTGTTCCATTCAGGGCAACTGGTCCAGTCGAGGCAACCATGTGGTCCATTTAAGGCAACAGGTTGCCTTGATTGGACCTATTACAGCTCAAGCTGTTTTAGTTATTTTTCATATTTACATGAATACTATCTGTTCCTTGCTTATTAACAACATACTTGACATATTAGCCCATCATGTGGCATAATTTCCTTTTAGAAATTCAGTAGCATTCATTCAGAAAACCTCAGTTTCCCTTAAGTGGTCCAATTATGGCAACTCTCCCCTAGGCCTACAGGACTATTCAAATTCAACCAAGATATAAATAAGGATAACCGCATATGTTTAGACGTGTTCACAGGGCCGTCTATGCCCCCTAAGTCATTGGAGCAACGTCCCTTTCCCCCTCTTCTTCCCCCTCTCCGTTTCTCCCCCCCCCCCTAAAATGGTGGCACACACACTAGCAGATCTTTCCCCTTATTTCTTGGATGGAGCATTTGCTCCAAGGTTTCTATGGTGTAGACGCCCCTGCCTGTTCATTCGTCAGAGTTGAATTCAGATAAATTTTTAGAACAGTGCTTCAGTCTCATTGGCTTGCAATTGTGTAGAAGTGTCGAACTCGACTACTCGATTTGGCGCCAGTAGCTTTTTGGAAAGCATCACTGGCGGCAGTCTTGTTTGACAGGTGGGGGGACGACACGGGACACTTTTGAACCGATCTGGTTAAAAAAGAGGCGAAAAAATTGTTTCACCTTTTTTCGGTGTTTATTCAAAATATGTGGATGACAACTCTATAGCGTGTCCCCCACTCTTAAAGTTGGGGTCTTGTCCCCTCGACCCCCAGGATCGCCGCCCATGGAAAGCATGGACACACACATGGTCACTTGGTGTACCGATACATAGGCTAAGCGAGAGTAGACAGAAAGACATAAACAGACAGAGACAGACAGAGACAGAGACGAACAAAGGCAGTTATTTGAGTAAGCGATCGTAACGTAAGCGAACGCCTTGCCAAATATGGCCTTATAATCAGGGTGTGATTTGCCGGGGGGTTGGGGGGTCGGACCCCCTCTTTGCTATGGCCCGACCCCCACACTTCCACCTCCAAAAAAAAGGTGTGGGGGTCCAATTTCGACCCCCTCTTTTGGCAGTGCGGCCAGTGCCACAAGAGGGGGTCGAAATTGGACCACTGCAAGCAGTTAGCAGGGATTGTTTTAACGTGCAGTGATACACAAAATGTGCAGTGATGAAAGGCCGTAAGCAGCTTTTTGCTCATGAAATGGATCGTAATTCATAACTTTTTTTGGATTTTTATGCGCTCCGGCTCTCGCCATGTGCAGTGATAAATTTTTCTTAAAACATGCCCTGGCAGTTAGTAGGACTTATTCGTTTCATTTCCTCATTCGTTCAACAGTTGACAGTTGACACAAAGTTTCAAGTTGTACTGTTGTGACGTTGTCCGGTCCCGTCGACTCCCGTGACAGTTACACAATTTCCCAAATGATCAAATCTCAGAAACTGTGGAAGCCTTAACGTTTAGGCATACTGTTCAAAGATTGTGAGGCTCTAAAGAAGAAGAAACAAACAACAAAAACAACAAAACTGAGCGATAATAGATGATTGTATAATTTGTATTTCTTTTCACGATTTCTGAATGCTAGTCAAATCTGGATGAGAAAAGCTGTAAGTCACTGTTAAAATTTACATAGCCTAACTTAGGCCTACTTAAATGTAGGCCTACAGACTACAGTAGGCTACAGATTAGATCGGTTGAGGTTTCTGAAAGAGTGTGTTTAATATTGATGCAAGCAGCAAACTTAAATCAATTCACCTCGTTTCATCCAATGACGTCAATGAAATAGACTGCGCTATATTTTTAACAATTATTTGAAATACTAGACGGGGAGAAAAAAAATTTATATTGGTACCCGGACATTGAGTGTAACAAGCTGATTTTTTAGGGAACTATCCGGAAGGTATTAAGGAAGACTCCTGCAAAAATCGTCCTTTATCGTCCATTGGGAAAAAAAGTTATAAAGGTTTTAGTGATGAGTTTATGCTTGAGCGATATAAGAGGTCTTTGAGTAGTAAACAATGTATAAACAATGCATACACAAATTAATAGTGCAGGATCTTAGCGTCAAAAAGCATTAGGAATATTTCACTTCCGGAAGCGTAGTATACATATAACTTTTTTAAGTTCGGGGGAGTGTCCTGAAACAATGTTCGGCGAGAAACCGTTCGTGAGACGTGCAGGGATTCCGGAATTTGAACTTAAAGTATTAACTTTTGTGTTGATTTGATTGAGAGATAGTACAGGTTTATCGGATTAGGAACGTTTAACTTCCGGAAGCGAATTACACATATAACTTTTTAAGTTTGAGAGAGTGTCCTGAAACAATGTCAGCCGAGAAACAGTTTGGGGGACGTACAGGGAATCTGTAATTTGAGTTCAAATTGTAAACTTTTATGTTGATTACTATTGAGCGATAATAAAGGTTGATAAAATCGTATTTTAGCGTTTTAAATTCATGCATGGTCAGTAAGGTTAGGATTAGGGTCAATAGGGTTAGGATTATGATCATGAATTGGGTTAGTATGGTTATATTTAGGGTTATAGCTGTTTAAAGTGAAAACATTGATTTTATTTCAGAAAATATATGCTGTGCACTATCGCATATCATTGTTTTTATAATAATATTAATGCTGTTTTGTAATACCTGTTGTTTGTGTGTGTGTTCTGTTTAGCATTAGAATGGCTACACCAGATATTATGTGTGAAACACTTAAGATGACTGTAGATGAGCTGCTGAGACAAAATCATCTAGCAATTTGTCAGATACCCAAAGATGGACTATGTCTAATCCTTGCATGCGCAGAAGCGCTGAACGTGTCTAAGGAACATATAGTTGAACGTCTCAACTCAGAACTTGCTCAACATCGTTCCGCCTATGAGAAGTTCGTTGTAGCAGATTATGATGTAACAAAGGAACTGGACCGCTATCTGAAAAAGGGAATATATAATAGTGATATCGGTGATGTTTGTGTGAGTGCACTAGCAAATGCGATCGGCACCAAGATCGAAATATATCAGGAACTCGATGGCCGCATCCTTCGATTTCGGCACGAGCCAAGCCGTCGCCCAGAATCGCAGCCAGCAGTAGCAGTACCAAAGACAATATGTCTGCTGCGCTCAGGTAGTGAAGAGGTCCCTGGCAATCCACTACATTTTGATGCTTTGCTAGCAGCTGAAGATGTATTGAAGCATCAGAACAGGAACCCTGGTGGAAAGTCTGGAAAGAACAGCATGGTCAGCAGCGTCAGCACGCCATCAGCTGTCAAACGCAGTGTGGTGCAAATGTCGATACGCACCATGTTTAAAAAACCACGCACAGAAGTTCCTTACACAGAAGCCTGCAGTACTCCTACTACTGCACAAACGAATTCATCTCATCCGATTCCCTCAACATCTTGCATGGAGTCGGTTTCTCAGACAACAGCGACTCATTCATCCATGTCCGAGACTGTAAAGATACTAAGTACACCACAAAGCTCTGTCGCTGAAACTTCCACATTAAGCCAGCTGCCTGTATCACAATCTACCGATTACGTCACGGTGCCTGTAACACCAACAACGTCAGTTCTTCCATCTGTGGTTCAGTGTCCATTGGAATCGGCTTCTGCAACTACAGGTACGGTAATTTCTAACCGGTACGGTAATTTCTAACAGGTATGGTAATTTCTAAAGTTGATTTATTGGGGGGGGGGGCATTTGCTTTGGCGTCCCCCAAGTTAAATATTGGGGGACGGGGGGTTACAAAAAATTTCGGAGAGCCACAAATTTTATGTATTTTTAAGTCGCTGACCATTTTGTTTACGTATATTTTTCCTTTCCATTGGAAATCCTATTTTTCGTTTCGGAAATTTCCGGTTTTGGTTTTGTAAGAAATACACTTTGAGCACTATTTTAGTGGCCGAGAGCAACAGTCGGCTACACAGGTTATTTTGTAACAGAAGATGGAAACATTCGCTTCAATAAAAACCTAGAACTTAGAATTGTGAAAAGTGGTTGTGTTACACAACCACTTTTCACAATTCTAAGTTCTAGGTTTTTATTGAAGCGAATGTTTCCATCTTCTGTTACAAAATTATGGTTGTAAGGTACCCCGTTTCTGTGGCTTGTATGATGTATGATGTATCACAGTCACTGCCGAGAAGTTCGAGAACAGAGAAAAACAGTAAAATCGAATTATCTCAGACTCTGAAATACAGGTACCGTATAGCCGAGACTAGCTCTCAGCCACTCATTTATAAGTTATAAGCCAGGTGATTGCGATTTTAGCCATGATAAGGATGCTTCTTTTCATCGTTTTACCAACTTAGTAATTTAAAATTTTTCTTTTATTTTTACAGAACACAGCACGGTCTGCACCACTACTAGGTCCACTAGTGATGATGACGATGAAGATTCTGTCACTACCGCAGATAATACTTGTCCGAAAGTTTGCCGAAATAAAGATCAATTCAGTGCATGGACCAAGTCGAGGGATTGGTTATACTGTGAAAGTGGTGCGGTTCGTTGTTCCATTTGCATTAAAGCCAAGAAGATGGGTGGTGTAAAAACGTTCGGGTTTCAGGGTCAACGTGAAGAAGGTGCCTTCATCACTGGTAAAGTAGATGCTAAATCAGCCAAAACATTGTTAAAAAAAATTGACAGGCATCGTGAGTCTAAGCTGCATATACATTCTGCTGATGTAGTACAATCTGCTGCAGCTCATGCATTGCCCAAAGCCGTGGACAAGGCCCAGGCATTATTTGAGCTACAACACAAAGCAAACATTGAGAAAACGGAGATTGCATTTAGAACCGCATACGAGTGTGCGAAATCCAATTTGTCATTTGCAGAATATTCCCGCCTAATGACACTACAGTCAGTTAATGGATTAAATACCGGTGATATGCTTGTGTCTAATCATTCATGCATAAATATTGTTGAGCACATTGCGAGCGAAATGCGGAGTGAGTTGATACATCATATTGTTGCAAATGATCTTCTATTTTCTGTCATGATAGACGAAAGTACATCTGTTGGAGATAAGCAGTCTATGATCATTTACATAAGAACCGAACTGGAAGGAGAGGTCCAGTCATTTTTTCTCGGTTTGGTACCAATCAGTTCAGGTACTGCGATAGATCTGCATATTTTGTTGATGAATTATTTGGAATCGGTTGGTTTAACTGATGCGATATGTTCAAAGCAGCTTGTAGGCTTTTGCAGTGATGGTGCGAGCACCATGATAGGCAATTATAGAGGTGTTGCTACGCTGTTGAAGGAAAAATTTCCACGTGTTCAGAGCTTCCATTGCATGGCACACCGTTTGGAATTAGCTATGAAAAATGCGGTCGATTCAGTGAATGGTGTGTCTCATTTCAAAATTTTCATAGACAGTTTGTACAAATTCTACAGTCTGTCACCCAAAAACCAGAGGGAACTCGCTTCAATAGCTGCAGACACCAATACTGTGTTGCTCAAAATTAACAAAATTTTTGAAGTGAGATGGGCCTTTTCATCGTTTCTTTCCATGAAAGCGCTACTACGCGATTACTGTGCATTATATGCCCATCTTTTGCGGTTGTCTGAAAATGGTGATAGATCGACTAAGGAAGCAAGCAAGTGCAAAGGTTTAGCCAACAAAATGTCTAGTTGGATCTTTGTCAGCCAATTGTGCATGCTAAAAGATTCACTGCGCACATTGAAGCAATTGTCATTGTTTTTTCAAAGTAATGATGCCAATCTTGTCAGTGCAACTATGAAGATTGCCCAAGCGAAAGCCTCGTTATTAGCCATGAAAGACTTCCCCGGTAAGAGTCTAAAAAACATGTGGGACATGTGTGATAGTACAGGATCGTTCAAGGGTGTTCTGCTTAAGCGGACCGATACTGACTTTGCAAATTTTACCAGTCTCAGAAGTCAATTCTACCAGTGTCTGTTAGACAATATAGCTGAACGATTCCCTTGCACAGAGACATTGAAGCTTGCAAATGTCTTGAATCCAACAAGCTGGCCAACAGATGACTTAGAAAAAACGCTGTATGGTTGCAAAGAGGTTGCTGCTCTCTGCAAGCAACTTTGTTTCAGTTCTATTGCGAGTGTTGAAATCCTATCAGATTTTGCTACTTTTAAAGATAATCTGAAAGTAGGAATGCATCTAAAACAATTGCTGACAAAACTGTCCATTTATCCTATCTCCAGTACAGATTGCGAGCGTGGTTTTAGTTCCATGAATCTGCAGCACACAGACACAAGAAACCGGCTAAAAACTGAAACTGTCAGTGCTCTATTGATGATAGCTGTTAATGGCCCTGCTGTGCAATTTTTCAAGTGTCACGAGTATGTCTTATCTTGGTTCAAAAAAGGCAGGCATGGTGCCAACGACAAACCAACAGGGAAGAAAAGGAATGTTGATGAGCTTAGACCAAGATATAAACTTTTTGCCATGATTAAAGACTAGTCACTACCACTTAGCTAGAGTTCATCACAAATTAGGCTACATCATACATGACAATTTCATTTCAATAATTTTCGCATGATGACTAGTTCATCATAAATAATTTGCACTTCGTTATTGATGATTCTTGTTTCTGTTGTCATTTGAAATTATTTCTGTTTTTAGTCCTCAATAGGAACACAAATATCTTCTTATTTGAAGTTATTTCTTGTGAGTTGTTATAAGAACAGTATTTAGTTTATGCGTTACAGCTTGTGACTTGTGAAGTTCCGAGCACTTCGTTCATCCTAGGACCTTACTATTGTTTTATTATTTTGAGTGCTGACTGCTGAGTATTATTCTCACTTTGCGTTGTACACACTTGTACTAAGTAACAAGTATTTTGGTGCCAACTTCCAAGTATGCTCGGCTTTCCAAGGGTACATATACTAAGTATGATCATTGATTTTGGTGCTAACTGCGAAGTATTGATCGTGTGCTGGACTGCCGGTAGAAGTTTCAAGTTTTTTGGTGACTACATTTTCTGATTTCATTCGCTTTAAATTGTGACCTCAATATATCCTGCACCTGTGCATTTTACTGCATTTGTACAGCCAACTTTTATGTTGAAGTTAGACTTTTATGTTCTTATGTTGCACTATGCCACTATTATAGTGCAACATAAGTGAATATTATAGTGCCACTATAAATGAATACCCAAATGTCTTTGCTGCATGTTTATGTGTTTTCCATGTTAAACAAAAAAATAAGTAAAACAAAAATTTCAATTGGACTTTCTTATTTTTCTCATATTTTAAGTCCAATTGGGAGTGGTTTTTGTATTATTTTACTTCTAATTTAGAGCAAGTTTATGTAGTACTGTGTTTGTTTACAATGAAAGTTGCTAATGACAAGTTAATTAAACTTGAAAACTACTGGGTTAACGAACAGAAAAACTTCAAACCCTTTAACATAAATAACATGTTAACTGATCTTTAAAAAGGTGATATTATTCAATTCATTCAATTCACTTTCAATAGAAGATTTTGCTTTGGATTGCACCAAATCAATAGCGGCCGGGGCTCCGCCCCGGACCCCGCTGGGGGAGCTTACGACGCTCCCCCAGACCCCCTAGTCGGATATGCTCGGGCTTCGCCCTCGAACTCGCGCGCTGCGCGCGCTCGGCTCCGCAGTCGCCGCGGCGTATTTTGGCCCCCCCAAAACAAGGAAATTAAGCCGACCCCCACACTTTTTTTTGACAAATCACACACTGCTTATAATCAGGGCTGTAGTCGAGGGTATACGGGGGTATACAGCGTATACTCACCTCTAGAGACGTATACTCACCTCACAAAATATTTATATTTATTTATATTGAAATACTGTAGTGTATACTCACAAAATACTGTAGCGTATACTCACCTCTAATTTGTTTCGGAAAACTAACCGGTAGCGTATACTCACCTCTAATTTTACCACTACAGCCCTGCTTATAATGTATTAGCTGCGGCATTTGGCCGATTCTTCTGTATATAAACGCTAATCTTAAACCTGTGAAATGTCGTCAAGGAGTAAGAGATCACACGAAAAGGTCGTCTTGGTGTAGCTAGAACTGTGGTTCGAGAATAAACGCCACAAACTGCTGATCGTCTTCAATCGATTATAAGACGGCATCTATCGGGCGTCGGCCGACCACTCGCCGAGCACAGTAGGCTCCTCAACAGTAACCGCAGCTACAACTTCTTCTGAAACTTACTTGCATTCTCTGCGTCTTCACTTAATTATCGCACTTCTGTGCTCGAACGTAGGCCCTAAGGTGTAAATTTGTAATAATGGCACTTAGAACTGTGCTCGAACGTATGGTGTAAATTTGACGCAGTACAGTTACCCTAAATTAGACAAAGGTTAGACCAGATTAAGAGAATTTAGTCGTTAAGTACCACAGTTTGGTTTGCATCCGATCATGCTGGCAATTTCGTCCATGAAGTTGATCCAATCGACATGGGTAGTGTATCGTGCGCTGTACAAGTATCGATTTCGCATCTCCAGTCTCCTCTGCTTGATGTCTCTCTGCATTTGTTCTTCAGTCGGAAGAGTTTTTTCACGCTAAAACATTCATTCAGTCTAACTAACTAACTAACTAACAACTCTATTAGACCCTATTTGTATAGCAAACTGGTTCACTGTGACGCACACATAGTAGGCTAACTTATTCTGGCTTAGAATTCACTTACACTTTTATGGGACTATAAAACAGTGCATGATGCATTTGATACATAACGAAAGGATGCACAGTCTCATTTGTCTCATTACATTTCACCCTGTTCGTATCAATAATAAACCCAAGTTGCAGTCTGGTGCTTTGTGCTGTTAATAAGATAATTCGTAATCGTAATCGTAATCTCAAAACTTCTAAAGCGCCACTCGAAGGCTAAGCGCAGGGCACTAGCCTATTCACGAGCGTTAATTAACCCTGTAATTAACCCGTTGCATTAGGTCTACGCTTCACAAACTGCGCTGTCAACAACTTCGATATTTATTACATTTTAAAACACAGCGTATCAAGTTTTAAGAAAGAATACACTAATTAACGAATTTAACGTAGCGCTGGATAGTTTATGAGACAAGCTTACCTTAAAAACTTTAACAGCCCAACGTGACTGTAGCTCTGCTATCGGAAATAGGCAACCATTTGGCTGCACACAACCGATTATTGCTAATGTGTGTGGCTTCACATCAGGTGCAAAAACCAGCTTGTACAGGTCTACCAGGTTATCTCGAACCCTGTAACTGGGATGCTTCAGAAAAGGAAAGTCGATCTTGTATCCAGTGGCGTAGACTATGGCATCAATATTGTCTTCCGTAGAACCATCTTCGAAGGTGATTGAGCTTTCGGAGATGAACTTTATGTCGCCCTTGAAAACCACACGACCGGATGCGAGTAGCTTAGGAATATCATCGTTCAGCAACAGCTGCTGCGCTTCAAAAGGATGGCTGGGCTTGATTCCATACATTGAGTGGTCGAAATTGCTCATAATCTTTTGCTCAAATATGTAGTTTCTGAGAGAGCTAGGCAAGGCATTGATGAACCGTCTGAAGGCCACAGATTCCAAGGTCATTCCACCATCTATCAGCCTCGAAGCAACCCACGACTCTCGTCTTCTGCTTACAAAAACCTAATACAAAAACAACCCGCAGATCTCCGGATATAGACCTACATGTTATTTTACGTGTAGCGCATATTGCTACACAAGAGCAGTTGTTTAACATATACCGGTATAACAGTAATAGTTTTATATTAATATTTTTACAGTAGCCTACGTCTATAATATAAGGACTACATCCTTCCAAATTTGTCAGTTAAAAGAAAAATTGAGTTATGGTAAGCAGGTTTATTTACAGCTGGCGCCCCGCAGAATCGCAGTATAACAAAGTCAGCACCTGACACTGTAAGGAAAGGATTCCTCGTGTAACAGGCCGACACGTAGGCATATAATTATATAACTTATGCTCAGTCTTGTTGTCAAGACCTTAAACTTCAAGACCAAGACCAAGACCAAGACTTTGAATCTCAAGACCAAGACCAAGACTTTTGGTCTCAAGACCAAGACCAAGACCAAGACTTTTAAAAACGAACTCGAGTGCACTCGAGACCAAGACCTTGGTCTCGAGGACAACAAGTCTGCTTATGCTCTGTTGCTCACTCTGCTTTCAATCAATTAAAGAAATAAGAAGACCTGCTTTGTTGCCGGCAATATTCGGTCGATCACTTTCTCAGAAAGAAATCATGATTCAGACACGAGTTTTCATGTCCGTGAGGGTAAAAATTTAGGATTCATAATAATAATTTAGCGTAGCCTATCTTAAGATGTCCAAGACGCTTGCAGCATTGCTATCTATAATTAGACCTAACAATGATGTGTACCTTAACGTCTCTTTAACATAAAGTGAAAGTGTTTGCTGAGGTAATTCTGGTCACTAGAATGGATTTCCTTATTAATCGATTGTTCAGTGAGAGAATCTGAGTGACTAATTATGACATTAAGCATACCATTGTGCAATATAGTATATATGCCGGTTCATACCAAGTATACCTATAATTATTTCTTTTAACATCATTATGTTTTAAAAGACTTCATGTTAAGTATTCTCATAGCAGCTTGCCTGACTGCAGACGTGTGCTAAATCTGCAGCGATGTCTCCTCCAGTATTTCCGAGTCCAACGACTACGACCCGCTTGTTTTCGAAGCCGGCCGAAGTCTTGTACATCTGCGAATGGAGCTGCTTTCCTTTGAACGTTACGGCGCCTTCGAACTGAGGCATCAAAGGCTCGGAGAAATGACCGTTGCACACAAGAACAGCGTCAAACAGTTCGGAAGATAAGGAGCCTTGGAAAAACATTTAGGCATCATAATAATATTATCTGAATTGATCTAATCTAATCTGAAACACTTCCGGATCACAGTGGCGCTATATATACACTGTGTCCCGATGAAAAGTGGACCCCAAGAAAAAGTGTCATAACTCGGTCAAAACATTTAGCATTTGCCTGAAATTTTATAAATAACAACAATAGCCATATTACAACCAAATCCTAACGCCGTTTGGAAATGTTGCCGAGTTTGTCAAGTTTGTGAATGTTTGAGACGCAGCCCTGAAAATGGGAAGTTTCCAACATACAAGAGCCATAAGGAAGTGAAGTTCAGCTACAGCTGGTGTTCAAAATGTCCTTTTTGTTCACGGACACACGACCGTAGACGTGGACGCCACTGTTTGATGGCCCGATCGATGATCACGTGATCAAACAGCTGCCACTCTTCAATCAGACGCGCCTCCGGTGATCGACGTCACGAATGCGGGAACGATAAACGCGCTCCTTCAATACACTCCAGGTTTGGATTTCGCGTCTGATTGAAGAGTGGCAGCTGTTTGATCATGTGACCATCGATCGGGCCATCAAACAGTGGCGTCCACGTCTACGGTCGTGTGTCCGTGAACAAAAAGGGCATTTTGAACACCAGCTGTAGCTGAACTTCACTTCCTTAATTATGGCTCTTGTATGTTGGAAACTTCCCATTTTCAGGGCTGCGTCTCAAACATTCACAAACTTGACAAACTCGGCAACATTTCCAAACGGCGTTAGCATTGGTTGTAATATGGCTATTGTTGTTGTTTTTAAAATTTCAGGCAAATGCTAAAAGTTTTGACCGAGTTATGACACTCTTTCTTGGGGTCCACTTTTCATCGGGACACAGTGTACATATATTAGCTGTAGGCCTATCGTAATTGTCAGGGCGCATTTACATAGCGCCTCTTCAAGGAAATTTATCAGAGGTACTCATGACCAAGCTGATAGCCCACAACCACACTGAAATGGTCTTCAACCCCCGGGGAAATACAGCCAAAGAAAGGAAAACAAGCTAATAAATATATTCGGTTGTGTGGCAGCCTTAGCCAAGACCT
Organism: Allolobophora icterica; assembly: GCA_963556255.1. Taxonomy (NCBI): domain Eukaryota; kingdom Metazoa; phylum Annelida; class Clitellata; order Crassiclitellata; family Lumbricidae; genus Allolobophora; species Allolobophora icterica. The sequence goes on along the minus strand of OY744606.1, from coordinate 39,379,991 downwards.
TGGTCTCGAGGACAAGACTGATGGTAAATCCAACTGATGGGCGCACTAAGAAATTTTGCCGCGCAGAACTTACGGTCGTTCTCATTAAATCTCATTTAAGTGAACTTCTTACTTGTAAATGAAATGTGGCACTCTCGACCTTGAGGAGGGAACAGGGATTTGGAATCAATAGAGCGGACAGAAACTTTTAGTGTGTAGTCAAAAGGTTTAGCGAAAGTCGTAGTGGGAAAGAGAATGCGGAATGGCGGTAAACGGCGGAGATAGTATAGAAGGGAATGAAACAATTAGCCACAAACCGAGATAAAGTTGCCCCTATGAGAAGAATTATCGACGTCGGAGTAGGGTGAGTAACTATAATAGCCACAAGTAGAGTAGCTGAGAAGACCCAACAAAGCAGAGCCGTAAACCAACATTTTTGTAGATTTATGAGATGGCGTATATAGTATTCGTGTTCAAGCAGAGACAACCGAAGCTTAATTTCTAGAGGGAGTTTTTTATGATATATCATATATAATCACAGAGGTTTACATCGCAAAGGGCATAATTATTGTGACATAGGTGTGTACTGTTCTAAGATTGTATACTAGCCTCTATTCCTTGTGTGCTTTGCCTGTGATGGCATAATAATTTGTTAGTGCAACCCACTGTAATAGCCATGGACATTGAACGAGAACATACCGGACACAGAGTCTTTGACCTGGACGACCCACTGTCCTGTCACTTTGAAGTCGTCTGACTGAACGATCTCAACGACTTCCGTACGAAAACGAATATACTTCTCCAGATCGAAGTGATTGGCGTACATCTTCAGATACTCCAGCAATTTTGTGTGATGCAGGAAATTAGGAAAGTCGTCAGGACATGGAAAATCGCTGTAGCATAGTGTTTCCTGGAAAGGAAGAAATCAGCTTCTACACTTTTATAACAGTAGGCATATATATATAGCACACAATTATCAATTCTCCACTAATAGTCATTGTAAGTCTTTCGATACATATCCTTGCTTTTGGTTCACCAAGAGAATATAGCTACAGGCCTTTTATATAATTCACCAGCTTAGAACGAGAGCTTGAAGTGACCATCGACTGAAAACGGCGTTATAGAAGTGATTAGATTCAATTAAAGAGCAAATCAATATCGAGGCCGAGGGACAGCTCAGCCCAGAAGACCTTCAATTGCAGGGAGCTAAATAACATGACATAACATGGGTTTAAAGAAGTTGTTAAGAAGGTAATCTTGTTAGGACCACTGAACAGCATACGTCTCCTGCTGAACCTGATTTGATACAGGATGGGACTCATTGCATAACTGATCAGAGTAGTAGATATACCACAGCTGACAACGCAGCCAAAGACATCAGACTACAGCTGACAACGCAGCCAAAGACATCAGACTACAGCTGACAGCGCAGCCAAAGACATCAGACTACAGCTGACAGCGCAGCCAAAGACATCAGACTACAGCTGACAGCGCAGCCAAAGACATCAGACTACAGCTGACAGCGCACCCACGCATTTCACAATACAGCTATACATTTGAATTATAATTATGAATTATAATTATTAATTATGAATTATGAACACACACACACACACACACAAACATCAAACCAAACACACACACACACAAACAAACAAACACCAAACCAAACACACACACACGCACGCACACACGCACGCACACAAACACGTTTTGAACCTTACTCAATCGAAATCTGTAATCAGAAATGGTCTCTGCACTTTAGACACATCTTGTTTTGGTCAGAAGCACACCAAGGCATGCACGTTTAAACTATACCATATCAGCCAGAGCATTCAGCATTGAACTCTGCATTGTATATAAAACGCCCACCAAGGCACTTTCAACTCAGACCACACACCAACGGCAATATATTGTTTAAAATATCTGTACAGAGGGTCCAAAGCCTCAAATAAATACTTGCCCTGTGCTATCAGACATACAACCTTCACAGGGTGTTCTCAGAAATTTAATCGGCTTCAACATGTATTTATTCTGAATCCAAGATTGGCCAGTCCCACACGGTTAATCCTTGGAATGAAAATATATACAAGTCTTAACAGCGCATCTCAGAGGGTGCACCATTAACTTAACCATTGGCCATTTTCAATTACACATACAGAGTCTAAGTCCAGTTCTGTTTCTAGAAGATGTCTATAATCCCAGGTCAAATATCCAAAAGTCTAAAATAAGCAATTGTCTGAACCTGTATAAAACTCAAGCATTTATCGCAACATAATGCAGTCTCTTACGGACCTTCCAAAGTTGGTCATGGATCTTCAGCAACCGTCGAGTATGTAAGCTTATAGGTTTAATTTAGTTTCATATAATAAAGTAATTAATTTTTAGAGTTCTCTTATAACATGCTCATCAATGTCGCACAACATTATTTTTAAAGTTTAATTAGAATGTACAGTAGAACTTGAAACTTTTCACAACCTATGATTATTTAGATCTATGTATGCATATTTGTATATATATATATATAGTGAGCTCAGAGGCCATAAAGTATACGTTAAGACAATCTGAGCAATGCAATTACAATAAGTGGTATATAGATTGTAAATATTTTAATTACAACGGCATATGAAGCGCTTATTCTTAAGTTGTTGAAAATATAGGAATCAAAACTTTGTTATTTTCAGCATCAGAATGGTACATTGATGGCGCATGGGACGATATTAGCGATGGAGAATTACTCACTCACGTGGAGAAATGGGAAGCGCACCAGCAAGCGTTCACAGGGAACGATGAATCCAATCCAATTATGCAGAATCTCGACAGCTGTGACGTCAGAGATTTGTGGGGTGACATGGAAGATTCTCAACTAATGGCGCTTGTGGAAGAAATGGAAAAGCGAGAAGAGCGAGGGAAAAAACCGAGTTAGTTTACAAATTTGTATTTATGTTGTTGTTGAGAAATTATGATATATGATTTCAGTTCTGAACTGTTTATCAGTGTTAGGAATTCGTGTTAAAAAGTTTTATATGTTTTTGTTTAGTGAAGCGAAAACTGAATGAAACCGATCCAACCATGTCATCTTCTACAGAAAATCTATTGAAAAAGCAAAGTATGTATAACTTATAATTGATTTAAATTGCACCATCATATTGAATACCCGGAAACGATTACATTTGCAGGTTTCTTCGAGGTGCTCGATAGTGTAGTGGTTAGAGCGCTGGACTCTCAAGCGATAGGACGCAGGTTCAAATCCCACTCAGTGCAGAAATTTGATTCGAGATTTCTACTCCAACTGACAACTCGGCTCTAATGACCACACTGTCGGTGGGAATATGAGACGTCGAGGGGAGGACTGGCCACCCGCCCTTTATGCTGAGGCTAAGAAAATGAAGTCGCTAACACTTCATGGCCATAGACGTCTCAGAGGGACTGCTCTTCTTCTTTTCTTTATACAATTGACTCAAACCTAGTATCATTTTTTCTTTCTCAGACGTTGGTGTTGGTAACTACTGTCGATCGTGTGGATCGTACAAGCCTGTGAATTTGACGAGCGATGGTCTATGCGCAACATGTACCAACCGTAAGCAATGTTCGAAATGTGAGGCTCACAGATCGAAGCGTTTCTTCCGTGATGGTGAAGATTTTTGCAACATCTGCAATCGTCACAGTTCATCATCCAAAGTTCGCGTTTCAGTGCAGAATACGTTTGTTGAGGAACTTTTACAATCCGAGTCAAACGCAACAGATGTTGAGCTCCAGATACAAGGACACGAAGACGCCATCGCACAGAGTCTGAATCAAGGATTGTCAGATCAAGGGTATGTTAACGTTATTTACTACAATAAGTAATAAATTCTGAAACATAAAATGTATACAATTTTCTATAGCGACTGTATATGACCTCAAGTCTGCTCATTTCATTCATTGAAATTGATCGTGTGAGATCCATCCCAAACGATGTCCATTTGAATCGATGACACAGCATTAAAGATCCTCATTTTGGCTCCATACCAGCTCGAAATTTTCTTTTTTAAATCTCTGGAATAAGTCACCTTTTGGGAAGCGAACGTCAGGTCGCAATCTCTCTAACAGAGAGTCGCATGAGACATGCAGGCAACACTCTTCCCGATGTAGCTAAATGTGACAGTTCTGCTGTCTTGTAGTGTGTTGTAGTGTGTTGTAGTAACTACATAACACATAGATATTCACAACAAAGTAAACTATATATTTAAGCGATCAGCTAATGTGTGCAATATGATTGTTGCAAATGACAAGTCAATAGTTTCATATTTATTATCTAAAAGTCTAAATTTGAAATGTAAATCAGTATGAGAAAACTTATATGAACTTATTTGATAAGTCTCAGGACAAACATTTTATAATACTTCTTATACAGAATTATACCAAAATTTAAAGGTTCTCTTTGTACTAAATCAGTTCTATTGGTTTTTGATTGTAGGCCGTTAAAGTGGTTTATAGCAGCAGACGTAAGGTTCCAACGCGAAAATCCGGACGGCGACGCTAGGACAACTGCTTACTTCAAGTCAATCCCTGCAATCCTTTTAACTCCAGAACAAACGTCTACACAATTCGGGCAAGCTATTGATAGATTTTCAGCTTTGACGGACTCGTTTGTTACTCAGGGATCAGGTTGGAAAATCGATGGTGTTGATAACATTAAATTGTGTATGGCTGCTTATGATCCAATTGGAGGGTCTTCATTTATATCAACACCAGCTTGGATATCTAAGAAGAGAGCCACTGTAAATATTAACAATGGTGATGATGCTTACTGCTTTTTGTATAGCTGTCTAGCAGTTTCACACTATCAGAAGCGTGATCCTCATCGTGTTAGTCATTATAGACCACATTTAGATGAGTTAAACGTAGACGGGCTCAACTTTCCGCTAGAGATTGCTCAAATTCCAACATTTGAAACAAACAATCCAGAGTTTGCAGTTAATGTCATTTATCCAAATTCTGAAGATAAAACCTTTGTACCATTATACGCCTCTCCACACAGAAACCGCAAACATGTTGTTAATTTGTTGCTTTTGAGTGATGAAGAGAAGCGTCATTACATTGTAGTTCGCAATCTATCTGCACTTTTATCTAAACGAAATTCAGGTAAACACAAATCGTTCCCATGTGCATACTGTCTACATTGTTTTACATCTGAGACCCTCTACAAGGCTCACGTTCTAGAATGTGGCAAACATGTACCCCAAAATGTGAAATATCCAACAGCTTCCAATAATGTTTTAAGTTTTAGCAACATTGCTCATCAGATGTCTGTCCCGTTGACGATATATTCTGATTTTGAATGTTTTTTGGAAAAGAGAAATTCAAACGATGGAACTTCCACCAGATTTCATGACACACATATGCCAAGCGGTTTTTGCTGCTTAACAGTCTCATCTTTCGAACAATATAACACAGAACAGCCGTTTGTCTATAGCGGTGAAAATGTCATGGACAAATTTTTTTCTCACATAAAAAGTGAGCAGACCAGAATTACTGAAATTCTTTCCCAAAATGTCAAAATGACTCCATTGAACAAATTGCAGTTGGATGTTTATAACACATGTCAAAATTGTCCATCGTGTGATGTCAAGTTGGAACCTAAGAATAAAGTGAGACATCACTGTCACATAACAGGCAACTTCTTGTCAGCCCTGTGCTCAAATTGTAATTTGCAGATGAAATTTAAGAAGCCGACAAAGATGAATTGTAAAAAGGTTGCAAATTATGTGATACCAGTCGTGTTTCATAATCTAAAGGGCTATGATTCCCACCTGATTCTAAAACATCTGACAAGATTTTTTGCTCCACAAGATGTGAAAGTCATTGCAACAAACATGGAAAAGTATTTGGCTTTTGAAATTAACGGCTTAAGATTTGTCGATTCACTTCAATTTCTAAATTGCAGTCTGGACACTTTGGTGACAAATTTGATGAAAGATGGGCAATCAAATTTTAAACATATGCGTCGACTTTACGACAATGATGAGCAATTTAAGTTGGTTCTTAGGAAGGGAACTTTTCCTTACGAATTTTTTGATAATGTTAACAAAATGGGAGAAACCTGTTTGCCAGCTCAAGAGGACTTTTACAGTCATCTCACAGAAGAGAGCGTTAGCGATGCTGACTATGCTCATGCCCAAACCGTTTGGACAAAATTTAACATGCATACCATGCAAGAGTATCACGATCTGTATTTGAAGACGGATGTTATACTACTTGCAGACGTTTTTGAAGAGTTTCGAACAATGTCAATGAATTACTACAAATTAGATCCCCTCCACTATTTCTCATCTCCAGGACTGAGTTTTGATGCATGTCTGAAAATGACTAAAGTCTCGCTGGATCTTATAACGGACCCCGATCAGTATCTATTCATTGAGAAGGGAATGCGGGGTGGTGTATCCATGATTTGCAATCGATATGCCAAGGCTAACAACCCTTATCTTGAACATGAATACGATGAAAATGTCGAAAAGAGTTACATTATGTATCTCGACTGCAATAATTTGTATGGATATGCAATGAGCGAACCTTTACCCACTGGGAAGTTTAGGTTTCTTGATCCTGATGAAATTGAAGACTTTGAGTTGGAATCTAAATCTGCTGAAGATGCAACAGGTTTTATTCTAGAAGTAGACCTTGAATACCCATCTGATTTGCATGCAAAACATAATGATTATCCGCTGGCACCTGAAAGGCTTGCTATCTCGGCCAACATGCTGTCTCCATATGCACACGAGTTAGCCACAAAGCTTGGAACCAATCTTAACAGTAAACATGAGAAATTAGTGCCAAATTTACAGAACAAGACCAACTATGTTGTGCATTATAGAAATTTGAAGTTCTATCTGAAAATGGGTATGAGACTTGTGAAAATTCATAAAATTTTGGAATTTGAGCAATCCAAATGGTTGAAAACTTACATTGATTTTAATACGGCCAAGCGACAGGTTGCTACGTCATCATTTGAGAAGGACCTTTTTAAGTTGATGAATAATTCAGTCTATGGCAAGACGCTTGAGGACAAGCGTTCTCATTTAGACGTTCGCATAGTTACAAACGCCCGAAGAGCAAAGCGTTTTATAGCCCGTCCAACGTTTAACTCGTTTAACATCATTAACGAAGATGTAACGGTTATCAAATTAACCAAGTCTAGCGTTTTTCTCAACAAACCTGTTTATGTTGGCATGTCAATTTTGGACATTTCTAAACTGCAAATGTATGACTTTCACTATGAGCATATTTTAAAGGAGTATGGTGAAAGAGCGAAATTGTTGTTTACCGATACGGATAGTCTGTGCTACCACATTCGTACAGATGATGTATATTCTGACATGCAAAATCACATGAATTATTACGATACATCTGATTATCCAGCTGACCATTTTCTGCACAGTCGTGATAATGCCAAAGTCATAGGGAAGTTTAAAGATGAATGTATTTCCAAAGCAGTTTTGGAGTTTGTAGGACTCCGGTCCAAAATGTATAGTTTGTTGTTGCCTGGAAACAAGGAAAAGAAAACGGCTAAGGGTGTTAAAAAGTCGTATGTAACGAAAAAAATTCGTCACACTGATTACAAGAACTGTATTTTTGATGAGCAGCCTACCTCCTCGAGGTTCTTTGTCATTCGAAGTAGCAAACATGAACTGCATACAACAGAAATTTGCAAATCTGCGCTTTCTCCATTCGATGATAAGCGTTATCTGCTAAACAGTATTGATTCCTTAGCTTATGGACACGTTGATATTCCTACTGTTGTTGTCTAAGACTTATTATATTGTTCATTGATCGTAAATTGCATATAATCTTTATATATAACTCTATCGAATGTGTTATTCTTGTGTTTTCATCTGTCTATATAAAGATACTTCAAACTTCAGTTTGTCATTCTTTAAAATGGATCCTACTTGGCAACATCCATTTTCAGCTATTGTAAGTGGACCTTCGGGGTGTGGCAAAACCCAATTTACATTGAGATTTATAGATCACTTACAACACATGGTAAAGCCAACAGTTGACAAAGTAATATGGTGTTATGGGATATACCAAGACATTTTTGATAAATACCCCCAAATCCAGTTTCATGAAGGACTTCCAGACTTAAACATTTTTGATGGAAAAGAACGAACGCTGTTAATTCTAGACGATTTGATGAGTGAAACGGATGAGAGAGTCACTAAAATTTTCACAAAGATTAGTCATCACAGAAATGTTTCAGTATTATATCTCACACAAAATCTGTTTTACAAAAGCAAACATACCAGAACTATCAGTCTTAATGCTCACTATTTGGTTCTATTCAAAAATGTAAGAGACTCTACACAGATTGCAAATTTAGCCAGACAGATGTTTCCTGGTTATTCAAATTTTATGCTTGAAGCATTCAGAGATGCCACAATGACTCCATTTGGTTACCTCTTGGTCGATCTTAGACCAGATACTGACGAGAGATGTAGAATAAGAACAAGCATATTTCCGGGCGAGACACACTTTGTATATGTTAGAAAATAAATATATACAGTTGCACACAACCTATTACCATCATTCATTTAAAATGACTTCCAGAATAAAGAAGTATCTTGCGCAACTAAGGTTGCTTAAAGATGCGTCAGTCGAAGTTCGGAAAAAGATTTTGAAGAATTGTAGCAAGGATCTTTTGTGTGGTATATGCGAATGCAGTCAAAATCTGTTAAAAGGCTTCGTGCCCTTAACTAAACCTCAGAAGAGCAAACTCTCTCGACATAAAAAGAAGCTAAGAAAATTGGCGTCTAAGAAAACGTTGATTAAGGTTAAGAAGCGCATCGTTCAATCTGGTGGATTCCTCGCTGCGCTGCTACCTCCAGTGCTCGCATTTCTAGGTTCATTTTTAAATCCTAGCAAATAACATGGAACATGCAAAGAAAATGGTTTTAGTCGAACCGAGACAGATTGAGAAATGGAAGGAAACCATGTTGGATAAAACTCTGTCGAGATTGGATGGTGAAATCTATGACATACTACATAGAAATGTTGCTGACGATGAAAAAGCTAAACTTTATTCAAATAGTTTAAGTCGTTATTTAAATATTGACAAACCTAATGTTATAACAAAGTTTACTTTAAAAGATGTAACTACTAATGCTGATAAAGTCGTGACCACAAGCGACTCGAAAACTAGTTCTCTAGAGACTGACGTGTTAAACACCGTTCCAGCGAAATGGAAATCGCACGCATCGCGACTTTTGACTCATATGAAAAACAATTCTGATATCGATTGGACTGAAAAGGGAGAACTCGTTTTGAAGGATACAACGATTCCTCAAACACATGCTGTGGATTTGATCAACGACCTGCTTAGGAAAAGAAGTACAATTCCAAATCCAGCCGGTTGGAAGCAGCTTGCCGACGCTTTGAAGGAATGCAATATTCCTCACGAATTAATCGGTAACCAGGACAGATGGAAATATATTAACACACCATCCGATGAAAGTCCAACAGTTACTCCAAAGCCCAGTCGTAGAAGGTCACGAGCAAAATTTCGATGGGAAAAGTACTGATGGATTCGTATTTTGACCCAAAACATGCTGGTAGTTTTGGTGGTGTGAAGACGTTTCAAAGACACGTAAAAGGACAAGTTAAAACTAAAGATGTTAGAACTTGGTTACAAAAACAAGATGCATACACTCTGCATAAACCTGTTAGATTAACATTTAGGCGTAGAAAAACATTCACTGTGTGTACTGACGATCTGTGGCAAGCCGACCTCGCAGATGTCTCTGCATTGTCAAAGTATAATGATAAGAATAAATATCTTTTAACCTGTATAGATGTTTTTTCTAAATATGCTTGGGTTGTTGTGCTTAAATCAAAAACTGGATCAGCCTTGACCGAGGCTTTTTCAACATTATTGGTCGATAGGCATCCAGCGCATTTACAAACTGATAAAGGTACAGAATTTCTTAACAAAAGCTTTCAAACGTTGTTGCGTACAAATGCTATAGCCTTCTACACCACCGAAAACACTGATACAAAGGCTTCTGTCGTTGAAAGGTTTAATCGCACGCTTAAAACCAAGATGTGGAAGTATTTTACATACAAAAACACATATCGTTATACAGACGTCTTACAAGATTTGGTACATTCCTATAATAACACATATCACAGAAGTATAGGTATGACTCCGAGCGAAGTGACAAAAGAAGACGAGCCAATTATTAGACAACGCTTATATGGTGAAAAGAAACGACCAGCAAAGTGGAAATACAATGTGGGTGATAAGGTGCGAATAAGTAAAGCTCGAATTGTATTCAAAAAAGGATACTTACCCTCTTGGTCCGATGAAATTTTCACAATAGTTGCACGAATACCATCAGATCCAATAACATATGAATTGTCAGATTTAAATGGAGAGAAGTTGAAAGGTAAATTCTACGAAGAGGAATTGCAACAGATTTTGAAAGACGACGATGTTTACAAAGTAGAAAAAGTATTAAAAAGTCGTAAGCGAGGCGGGAAAACCGAATATTTTGTTAAATGGAGGGGCTATGACAATAATTTTAATTCTTGGACAACTGATATATTCAGGCTGTAGTTGTTTGATTGTTCATTCAAAGAAAGTACTTTGGAGACCTTACACCGTTTGTTGTAACATGGCTCACTTTTACCTGACATTACCGAGTAATAGTTCTATGCATTACTATCCTAACAACACGCTTACACATTATACGACGCGGCTAGAAAATGCAATATCACTGTCAGGCGATTGGGAAGTTGGTTTGGTCGAAATACAATATCAGCACACATGGTTCAATTTAAATAAGCTTGATGGAGGAATCATATACACACAGACTATAGAAAGGAATGGTGACATATCTCATCCGCATGGTGTGATTGAATTGACACCGAACTATTATGAATCACCGAGGGAGCTTGTAGAAATGATAAACGAACATATAGAAGAGACATATCTTAAGCACGACCTCAATAATTGTACACAGTTCAACTATAATGATATGACGAAACGGGTCAGTGCTGTCATTTTTAAAGATACATACATATACTTCACACCTCATCTACGTGCAATGCTTGGCATATCCGAAAGACAGAATCCGTTGACGAATCCGAATACTACACCATTACTGTGGGAAGCCGATCAGAGATGTGATCTAAATAGAGTGGTTTCTTCCATGTATGTATATTGTAACGTCTTGGAGCACATCCCTGTGGGTGATACAAAAGCTCCACTACTTCGCATCGTTCATGTATCGGGTAAAAGCGGTGACAACATACATACGTTATATGAAAAACCTCTCTACGTCCCACTGCAACGGAAAAACTTTGACTCTATAGAAATAGATATAAGGACGGATACTGGCAAACCCATACCATTCGAATACGGGAAGGTGATGGTTACACTTCACTTTAGACTTTGCAAAAGTCCATACCTTTTACAATGAAAAGACAATTCTGTTGCGATGCGAGTCGACTCGCATATGAAGATTATTATTTGCACCAGAGTGGTAATGGTATGCCCATATTCCAAGGTGCACGCGTGCAGCGTGGTCATGGAATAGGAAGTTTTCTGAGCGGTTTTTTTAGAAGCGCTTGGCCATTGATTCAAACTGGTGCTAAAGCATTTGGAAAACAGTTTTTGAGAACCGGTTTACAGATTGCCAATGACGTTGCCGAGGGTCAACAATTTAAAGAATCTAGCAGAAGACGTATTCCCGAAGGTATAAAAGCTTTTACCTCGTCCAGCGATTTCAATGCTCAAAGTGGCAGTGGAAGGAAGAGGTTGAAAAAGCCACTAAAGAGACTTACTAAAAGAGTGGAAGTTGAGCACGACATCTTCGGCAAAGTTTAAGTATGGCATTCGTTCATCCACAATCTTGTGAATGCACAAAGAGCGAATTGGATCTGTTTATCGTACCACCAACACAGACGAGTATAGAGAGTGGTGCATACGTTGAATATAATCCGATAGCTACAATTTCACATGGAACTCCTATAGAATTTAGTATTACTGGCGCAGGTCAAGACTACCTCGACTTGTCAAACACTCAGTTATATGTTAGAGTCCAAATTACAAAAGCAAACAACGACCCAGTAACCGATGATAATGTTGGACCGATCAACTTATTTCTGCACAGTCTATTTTCGGAAGTTGACATCACCCTAAATGACACCCTAGTCACGCCTTCAAATAACACTTATGCTTATAGAAGTTATTTGGAAACTCTTCTAAGCTATGGTGATGCAGCTAAAACCTCGCAGCTTACATCAGCCTTGTACTACAAGGACAACGCAACTCATTTCGAAGATGCTAATCCACACGATGTCAATGCTGGAAATCTTGGATTTAAAAAACGTAGCACATTTACCGACGAAGGACGTGTTGTCGACATGATTGGGTCTATTCACAGCGATCTATTTTTCCAAGATCGATTTATTCCTAACGATATTAATATAAGAGTGCGACTGGTTAGAAATAAAGACGCATTCTGTCTCATGTCGTCGGTTCAAGGTGCTGCATATAAAGTTCGAATTTTAGAATGCAAGTTGTATGTGAGAAAAGTAAAGCTCAGCCCCTCGGTGTTTCTTGCACATGCTAAAGCACTTGAGCAGGGAAACGTAAAATTTCCAATTAGACGAGGAATTTGTAAGACGTTTACCATACCGAGAGGTAATCTGGATGCAACTCAAGAAAGTCTTTTCTCTGGTCAATTACCGACTAGAATAGTTATAGGTTGTGTAGACAACGATGCATTTAACGGCAGCTATACAAAGAATCCGTTCAACTTTAAACATATGAACCTGTCGCAGTTAAAAGTATACTTGGACGGTCAGCAGCAATCTGTGAAACCTTTGGAAATAGATTTTGCCAACCATAAGTTTATCAATGCATACGCCTCATTATTTATGGGAACTGGAAAGTGGATGAGAGACGAAGGAAATCTAATATCCAGAGAGGACTTTCCTGGTGGATACGCACTTTATGCATTCGATTTGACTGCCGACTTAGCCGAGGGTGATCACTTTAACCTGATTAAGCAGGGTAACATTCGTCTGGATCTGAAATTTGCCCAAGCTCTGCCCAACACCATCAACGTTATAGCATTTGCAGAGTTTGAGAACATTTTGGAAATTGATCGGTCGAGGAACATCATTTTCGACTACAAGAACTGAACATGAATGGACGAAGAATTGAGTCGATACTAAAGAAAGATGCAAAGTGTGGAGCGATGTTTCTTGGCGTGTTTGCATGTGATCGTCTACCTACAAAGTTAAAACAAAGTGGACCTCTGCTAATGGTCTGTAACACAGATCCTCACGACAAACCTGGAGAGCATTGGATAGCCTTATACATTGAAAATTCCTCCTATGGCGAATACTTTGACTCTTTTGGAAGACCTCCGGATATACCATTTAGCACATTTTTGAATCGTCATTGTGTAAACTGGATATTTAACGAGAGACATTTACAAAGTGCTATTAGTCGTTTTTGTGGACATTATTGCATATTTTACTGCTTACATAGATGTAGAAATAAAAATGTTAACGCTATTACTAATTTGCTAACGTCGGACACTGGACTAAATGATTATCTAGTTCATAACTATGTTTGTAAAACTTACAAATAAAGAAGATGTGTTCAATTTAATAAACTTTATTCAATCATGTTCTACTTGTCTTTTTTCTAATTACGTGTGTGTGTGTGTGTGTGTGTGTGTGTGTTTGGTTTGGTGTTTGTTTGTTTGTGTGTGTGTGTGTGTTTGGTTTGATGTTTGTGTGTGTGTGTGTGTTCATAATTCATAATTAATAATTATAATTCATAATTATAATTCAAATGTATAGCTGTATTGTGAAATGCGTGGGTGCGCTGTCAGCTGTAGTCTGATGTCTTTGGCTGCGCTGTCAGCTGTAGTCTGATGTCTTTGGCTGCGCTGTCAGCTGTAGTCTGATGTCTTTGGCTGCGCTGTCAGCTGTAGTCTGATGTCTTTGGCTGCGTTGTCAGCTGTAGTCTGATGTCTTTGGCTGCGTTGTCAGCTGTGGTATATCTACTACTGATCAGGATAGAGTTTTGCATAGGATAGAGAAGTGAGAATTGTTTTAAACCTATGGTAAAAGTATTAGAAGTAATTATCCCTACTTTGCTGGTGTTCGTGAAGGTTGCCAACATGACGCTTGTTTGCCTCTGTGTTGGAGTTTCCTCGTAATTCCACACGCCACCGATGGAAGATCTCTTTTCAAAACATGCAGGGTTAAGACCTTCATCCAGACAGTGCTTAATAGCCGGCAGGCCACTGGGGCCAGCCCCAATCACAGCCACCTTCATTCTGTAAGGAAACAATAAGCAAATACATGTGTATAGGTGACCGATAAAATAAGTGGACAAAATCGGGTGGAGGGTAAATCGTTGCAAGAACGAAGCAGAGCAGGAAAAGTAGGCAAGTGTGCGCTTTACATGACATGTGTTGTAGTGTAAGGAAATATTTATGTTGTGACCTTCATCTTACACGGGCATTTAACAATCTTGTGATAAACAACTTTTTGTGTAGGCGACAAGTCGAACTCAGCTGCGTTCGACGTCAGAATCTTTATTATGCATAGCCGTAAACTATACTAGCCCATATACGCCTACCGATGGCCTTCATTTCAGAAGAGAAAAACTTCACTGGGGTCATAATAAGGAAATTATTAAACTAAATAATACAGTAGAAGACTTTTTATACAGTGAAATAAAGGATTTATTTAGCGCCCTTCAAGCACCTTTAAAAAGCGCTGCTTCACGGCCATTCAACGTATTTAAACAAGTGAGACTTCGGGTAATCAAAAAATATTGTTAAGTTGTATTAATTGAAACAGCGCGCATGCACATTTAAAACTATAATGTTCAAAGACGAAGGTGTGATGCACGAGAAAGCCCGATGAGCTCGCAATGACGTGGAAGCGATCGGGATCCTGCAAATCTCCAGGAGTAGAAGACGCTGTAATCTGCGACCAGGCTGACTGACTCAAAACTAGAACACAGAGCTGTTTGATGAACGCCGAGGCAGCGCCGACCATCGCGTGTCGTTCAAGTAGGAGGATCTTGGAACGAACAGGGGGCCTACGTACGTGACTCCACAGAAAGCCATCAATTGCAGCGTTTCTCGCATATAGGCCCTATTCGGATATATGGGAGTATATATACTCGGATGGCACTGTTGCAAAGACTGACTGGAGCTGACGTGTTCTGAACTTTGGCAATTTTGCTATATATAGTTACAATCAGAGCTTTTTCAGCCGGAACGCGCCGGAACGGCGTTCCGGCACCTTTTTTCAGTTACTAAATTTTTTTATTTATTTTAATAATAAAAACAATAATTTAGTTATTTTAACTTAACTTCAGTGTTGTGAACTGTTTTCAGTATTTATTGAGACCCCTTCCAACCCCAATCCCGTTTTTCTCTGGATTTTAGCCCTTCCATAATTGTTCAGTTCCGGAACCTATTGTTCAGTTCCGGAACCTTTTCTTCTAAAAAAAGCACTGGTTACAATAGTAAATCCGCTTCAGTGTGAATAAATTAACTACAGGGTCTCGGCAGCATTGAAAGTTTGCGTCCTACGTCTACCGCAGCGGATAGAAGATTCTGCAAATCGAATTCATTTGATTGAGTTCATTTGAGTACACAAGAGGATATATAATCGCCAGGAAGAGAAATCCATCGAGAATCTTACATGCAGTACTTGCACAGAACGTACCAGATGTTGCCGTCCACCAGCCACACGGCGATCCTGGTCTCAAAACCACGAGTGACTATATGAACCAGAATACTGTTGCTGTAGGCCTAACAAGCGAAATATTTAAGCCCTGCGTCCTCAAACCTACACGGAGAGATTCGAGCAAAGTCAAAATTTGAAATTTCTATGCTATTCCTCTGTTACTCGAGCCCCGTGGTCTTTGGCCTGAAGCCTCCGCTCTCTAGAACACAAAGCTTAAGCGGATCCCGGACATTGGAGCTCTCAGCGGCACTACGCCCCTGCAAAACGTTACTAATAACCTGATGAGTTACATCAATAAAATTAATAAAATCACATATGTCCAGATACCCAAAATATCTAATTTGCATGTGACCGTTCTGTATCAACCGGTCGCGTATAATTGTTTCGTGGAATAACTTTGCAGCGTACCCATATCCAAGGAACTACATGCAGTCATCAAATGATTATATGGTCATGTGAGTATATATATATATATATATATATATATATATATATATATACCATTATACAGCTTCTATAGCGCCTATCTTTGATCGTGCCTGGCGCGTGCCCAGTTACAATTATAGCGTTTCATTTTGGTTCAGCAGACGCCGATTTGAGATATCAATGCCTGTACATCAGAAACAAAGGCTCGTGTATTAGCCACACAGAGGCATGTATGCTATAGGCCCTACAAATGGTGGCAAGAGGAAAACAACTGAATTACATCTTCAACACACTGGAGAGACAGCGCTCATTTAGCTCATACGAGTGATGAGCCGGGTCAGATCAGCCGTGTAGGGTATACATAGATAAGGGGAAATATCTGGATTACAATTAAGAACTTTTCAGATTAGACCTAGTTTAAAATATGCGTAGGCTGTAAAGGGCAAAGAAGCATTGGCTCCAATATATAGGCCCTATAATTATATATAGGCCTATAGGTAGTATAGGCTTGAGCAGTTTGAGTCACGCAAAATGTTTACGAAAACATAAGCTCCGTAAACGACATCGGTGTGGGACTTACTGAATCTATAGGTTACTTGGTCCCTAACACGTCAGTGTGTGAGGTGAGAAAGAAAAGGCGGGAAGTCTATTATAATTGCTATTCAATTACATGAGATAAGTATAAAGGCCCACGACAGCAGTAGGACCTTATAGCAATAAAATACATTAACTTACAATTATTGTTACTTCTAAAATTGAAACGTGTATCAGGCAACTAACTATGTTTTGGGTTTTAATGTATTTATACTTAAAGTAGCCATTTTATGTAGGCCCATGCACAGTTTTCATTACTAGAACCGATGTTAAGCCTTAATAATTTTGAAAAATGAGATACTGGTCTCTTCCAACTCCCCTAATAAGGTTGTTCATACAGTCACGGACAATTACTATTCGCAGTCGGACCTCAGTCTCGCTCTTTTCATCAGTCCCGACATTCGACCAAAGGTAAATGAACCAACCCTCCTACACGATCCATTAATGCATCACGTTGCCCGCAGCACGTATGTTATCGAAAAATGGTGGAGGTTCGACCGTGGTCTGTATCTTGGTCTTGGCCCAGTTGATCTTCATTCGAGACATAGGACCATGGTTCTCCAGAACTTCGTCAACAAGGGCCTCATCGTCGGTAAAGTCAAGGTCCGAGAACATCTCCATTCTCCAATCCACTACTGGTCCGTTGTCGGCAAGAACAGACTCCATGCAAGTTTGCAGTCTTGTGCTCCACTTCCCACGCTATAGACCAAGCAGAAGTTGCACCATCGAACGCATAGCGCCTATTGCGTTGGAGAATGTTCTCTTATCCACAATCTTCCAGAGAAACCCGAGAGAAAGGAACAATTTCTGAACTGTGCGGTCTACAGAATTAAAAACCGCCTTCGAACTTACATAGACAATCCACAGCGACTGCCTATATTCTCTTCTTGATTGAATCACGCTTTTACGGCACTGTGAAAATACGATTCACAGTGGATCTGCTAAGAGTGAAGCCGAGCTCTGTTCGATGCGGTCCCGGATCATTTGAGTGATTTGATCGACTGTTCCAACAGAGTAAGTACAGTACACAGACTTAGGAGTGGCAAGAGCACCGGGATTCCGTGATGTTACAGCTGAATTGGTCAAGGTAAGGCGAAGATGTGCCTCTCTTCTCTCGCTCGCTTTTTCAAAAAGCGTTTAAAATACCGTTTCGTCCTACTCTGTGGACTAAAGGCATCATAATTATCGTTCCGTCCTAAAGGGCAAAGTGGACAGAATTACCGTGGTATTACCCTACTATCCGTGCTTTGTAAGGTCTTTGCAGCTGTCTTCTTAACGAGGCTCAAGTATCGATTGCTACAACTCAAGTGCAACCGTATGCAGTCTTGTTGTCCTAGAGACCAAGGTCTTGGTCTCGAGTGCACTCGAGTTCGTTTTTAAAAGTCTTGGTCTTGATCTTGAGACCAAAAGTCTTGGTCTCGGTCTTGAGACCAAAAGTCTTGACCTTGGTTTTGGTCTTGAGCTCCAAAGTCTTGGTCTTTGTCTTGCAAGACCAAGACCAAGACTTTTGTCAATATGGACAGTAATTTAGCAAAACGCAACTTAAAATATTTATCCAATAATAACTAATACAATTGCTTTAGTATTAACACGTTGTGAATGAGGCTTCACTGTTGTTTTGGACAATTATTTTGACTTCCGGTTATTTACCATGGAAGGATTTCAAAACAGACTCGCAATGTGACAATTTGTACATATACACCGGGTGCTTGAAGAGTTGCTGTGTGTGCCAGCGATTTCAGCACCGGTATATATGGAACTGTTTTTCACGTGACAGAATTTTCATACGGCCCCACAGATCACGTCTTGGTCAGAAAATTCTGAGCGAATTGGTTTTTATAAAATGCAACAGGCGTTTCGAATAACATTTCGCATAAAGGACTTTTGCAAATACGAATTTCGAATTTTCTGCAGTCTGCATTTAGAGTTGTTTTGCTTCAATAAAATAAAAGACTCACATTTTCATTAAAATAGCGAGTAGTCCGACTTGACAATTTTTTAAGTAAGGAATAGAAGTCTGGATATGATTGTGATTTTGGGGGATGGTCTCGGTCTTGGTCTTGAGTTTCAAAGTCTTGGTCTTGGTCTTGAGGTTCAAAGTCTTGGTCTTGAGGTTTAAGGTCTTGACAACAAGACTGACCCTATGTAGCTTTAAAATTTTACTATTTCAACGCGCATACGTCGACATGCATGCAAAGAGACAAATCGAACAGATATATAGCATATACGAAGATAAACAACGCAGTGTTCCTTGATTAAATACATGTAGGCATTACATAAAGAGAAGTGTTCGTATTGCCACGGCAACCTGGTCGCCATCATTGGCTTCAACTCTTATAAAAAAATCATATGTACAGCTATAATAACTCTCACCGTGTGTTTATTTTGATCAAATAATACTTACTTGGTGCAAGTCTCGGAATAGAACGAATACAACAGCCGCGGTGTTCAATCTATACCACAGCTTTGCTTACTTTAACTGCGTGGCTTTTAAGTCTAAATCGCTCTAAAATATGTGCTTGCAAAACGGGCCAAAATAACAAACTATAACGCCTTCACGGTGTTAGTCTTGCATGTGACCTGAAAGATCACATCATTCAACTTTTGAAGACGTTGTTGTTATTTAGACCTTATAGGTTACCAGAACATTCATTTTTACCCGAAGAACTTTACGCACCAGTCATACAGTGATAAACAGTCATACATCACGAAGTCATCCTAAACATCTGACCCAATAAACAACCTGTATAACGTGGTACCCTGCGGAGGGTTCCAAGAAACCTGTCCTTACCAAGCAGAATAATTTCATCTAAATCATAACAACCTACGTCAATGTTGATTTAATTCAATTCACCTACACTCCTATAGGGTCAAAGGTTAATGCTTAAGACCAGGGGCGTAACTTAGGTCTAGAAATGCGGGTACCAAATTTCGCATTGTTTCAGCTTCGCGACTGTTAAATTATTATAACGTCATATTTGTATTACAAGCATAAAAATAATTATAGGCTTATTAATACTGATGAAGATAATGATGATGACGATGATAATAATAATAATAATAACAATGAGAGTGATGATGATGGTGATCACGCTGATGATAATGCTCGGTAATTGTTTTGAATCTTGAGGCTTCGTCAGATAAAGCAAAAACAATGGGTATGAAAAGTAAGGGTACGGTACCCTCCAGTCCAAAAAGTAGGGGTACGAGTACCCCTCGTACGGGGGGTAAATTACGCAATGTGCTTAAGCCATGATAACATGATAACTCGATAACGCCTTTTGTCCACGTGCTCTTTGTTCACCTAGATGGTCATACATGTCCACATGGTTTTTGTTTCCCTAGGGTCAAAGATTCCTATTCTCAAAATATGCCTTTGTCCACTCTTCTTCTGTATGTCCGTGGAATCGCTGCCTTTGGTGTCGTCTCACTGCTTTAACATTGCAGTAGCTGTCTGTAATAAATCAAGCATAGTAGAGCACATGTAGTAGGCCAAGGCCTATATGAGCAGTGCAATCTTAATAGCGTTGTAGGCCCTGGGCAAAGCAATGCACTGCCGCGCATGGAGGTCACGCACACATAATTTGTGTGGGTCTTTTTAATTTGGGAGCCCTAATATCGTGCCCATGCCTTAAGACGGTAATGCATATGAGCCATAGGTCTGCTGCATAGGCATACCCTACTTTTTTGACTGTGGGGTACCGTAACCCACCCACCCCACTTTTTAAGCAATGCCAATCAATATTTTATCATGGAGCCTTTCCAGAGATCGCAGTTTCCGCCTTGCTTCGTGTATGTAAGAAATTGGTACCCCCACTTTCTAGACCAAAGTTACGCCTCTGGTTTGCTGTTCATGGATGGTGCGCACTGACAATAACGTTGACAACAATGACTGTCGGTGATTGAACGGTATCGCCCTCCACTCAGAGTCAAATCCGGCGTTCAGATGATTGTGTTCGATGGGAACAGAACGTCAGAGCAGGCCTTTAATGATGATACAGATCTGAAATTCCTATCGATCGAACAGAGGTACGGTATGCTAAGCTTCTGCAGGTAGAGGCCATCCAGTTAGTACGTACGCATGGAGGGGGAAGGGCTGACCTAAATGCGTATGCTTGCGTATGGACAGGGACGTATCTAGCGTTGGGCTTGGGGGGGGGGCTTAAGCCCCCAAACGAAGTTGAAGCCCCCCCCAAACAAGTCAAGCCGTTGTATGCTTACGGCTAAAATTCGTATGAACACTGTATAAATGTTGCCATGTTCAAGGCTTAAGCCCCCCAAACGAAAAAGCCTAGTTACGTGCCTGCGTATGGAGAGGGGTCAACCGATAATATACGTACGCATAGGAATCGGGTGGGGGTAAAACCTATAATTTGTCTATATTGGCCTTCAAATTGATTGGCCTTCATATGAGCCACAGTTCACTTCTTGCAGTTGCGGCTATCAGTTAAGTACTATCGGGAGAAGTAGGACTGTGGAAGATGTGTCACTTGTATACGCCACCCTACCTCTGACTGCTATTAGTAAACTATCACACAGCTAAGCACTGAGCCAGACACAGCCTGGCGGCCTGCTCCATGGATTAAATAGAGACCCTTTCTATAGGAGGTAAAATAGTACACGTGCGTACAGCGAGGAGGTCAATTTTGTCCGAATTTCTGCGTACGTACTGAATGGATGGCCCCGTAGTATACAAGGCGATTGTCGAGCAGGCTCTGGCGTAAGGCTTCTCGATCTATAGTGACTTCCAACCTTGGGCTATAACCTCTTTAATGAGAGGGCAGAAGTGAAGGAATAGAATGGATGTAAACAAGCAGACCGTGATCCGAAATTTATGGAGGTGTAGCGATTGCAATAATTAGCAAATGTCTTGTCTCGTATACTATTGTCATAATTATATATCAATCGGGCGTGATTTTAGTTTAAGATGGATGTTGGCTCTATCTCTCTTACGGACTGATCTTCTGGATATTGACCTGATTACGGCTTGGTTTCTGGCGTGCCATCGGTTGATGCCTTGTGCAATAGACACCGGCGCAATAGAAATTACTAATAGAAGTTACTAATTAAGTTACACCACATGTGACCACAGATCACACAAGGCAATAAATGAATGAAAAATTAAATGTATGAAAAATTAAGATTTCAATATTGACAAACGGCCATCATTTCTGAACTCTTGAAAGCAGGCCAAAAGTTATCGTTCTTTGCAGATCATGAAAATGCAACACATTTTAAGCAAGATCAAAATTCAAAGATCAAGATCAAGACCTCGTGATTGGAGATCATGACAGGACTAAAACCAGTGCTTTAAGATCAAGGCCAAGACCATGACCGAGTATATAAAGCCATTGCCAAGACCCTGCGGCGTTGTATCATTCTTAATTTTCTTGTCTTCAACCGTCCTCAATCCGAATTTGGTTGCGCCACGGACAATTCTACTCAGTGGCGTAGCTAGGGGGGGGCAGGGGGGACATGTGTCCCCGGGCGCCAAGGGAAGGGGGCGCCAAAATGAGGGTTAAGATAAATAATTTTACTCTTAATTTTGATGCAGTTTTAACTAATTTATCACAAATGAATGCATAAGATTTAATTTTAGCGCCACCAAAATATATCCAATTATATCCTCATTACTTACAAATAAGTTCTTAGGTATGATTTTGGCGCCCCATTGAGCACTAAGGGGAAACATGCATGTACTGTCTGTATTTTTCATATTTTATTTCATTAAAAAAAATTAAAATTGCCATTCGATTATGTGGAAAATGTGAAATAGTAAAACGGGGGGGGTGGGGGTAGGGGGCGCCAAATTCATAGTTCGTCCCCGGGCGCAAAATATCCTAGCTACGCCACTGATTCTACTCCATCCACTTCTGTTTCTTGTCTCTTTCAAACACAGGTCGAATGATAATACAGTTCACGACTTTATGTCATCGATCTATCCAATTAAAGACCTTCTTTGACCTCTTGATCCAGAAATTGTGCAAGAAATAATCTTCTTTTCCAGACAATAGCCACTCTTCCGCAGCACATGCCAGAATTATGAAAGCTTCCTCCGCTTGATCAATCCGAGTATCTATAGGCTCTGGCGCATCCACATATTTAAAATGCGTTGATTCTTGCCTTCTCATCCTCAGCTCTTACAAGCATACATTGCCACTAGCCACACAAGAACCTTCATAAGTCACAGTCTTTGTGGCAATCAAGATGTTGTGACTTTTCCATATCTGTTTCAATGTTGCCTTAATGCAGTGTCCCTTCGCTAATCTTGACCGGCTATCTTTAGGCCTACTACATTCAGTGTCCTCCGATATAAGTGAGCGAAGATATGGGAATGTGTCAACCTGCTCCTACCGGTTGCCTAGTGCCCTGATATCACGTGTGTTACCATTTATTGCCATAGTCTTGGTTTTTCCCACATTAATCGAAAGTCCCAGTCTGTTACATGCTGGTCCAAACGAATTACCATCTCCTGCAGTTCGGCTTCTTAGCCCGCCAACAGCACATTTTTCAATATCATTGGCATAGCAGAGATTTGTAATTCTCCTTCCTCCTGTTTGAATTCCACGACCATAACCATATAGACTTTATAGAGCCTCTTTCATAACCCCCTTCGCCATGATGTTGAATAGGTTTGGTTAGATCACACAACCCTGTCGGACCCCGTTCTTAACAAGGAATTCTAGTAATAATCGTAATCGTAATCGTAATCTCCGGATTTCTACAGCGCCCAAAAAAGCGAAGTCGCGGGAACCAGCTTATTCACAGGCGCTTAGACAAATCAAAATCGTTTGGCGGGGGGGTCAAATCGGTTCCAGGTCAAGATCCAAAGGAGTCAGTCAGGAAGACAGTAAGACGGCTAAGGTGGGTGGTGTTTAGGGTTTAGACGGCGAAGGGGGTAGACAGAGGCGGAGGAATCGGGATAGGATTTGTGAAAGAGCAGTGTTTTCAGTTTTGAGTGAAAGATATGTGGAGATATAGCAAGTGGTGAAGTTTTGGTGAGTTCGTAATAGTACACCAGTTGCTATTACTCTAGCTTGTTTACAGTAGAGTCCGACATACATGTTAACGATGTGAACAGGATAGCACACGCGTCTATCATGGCCAGCCAGAGCCTGTCATGCGAGACACAATCAAAAGCCTTTTGAAATCAACAAAGCACATATGTAGAAAGGAGGTGAGTGATGCTCCCTAGTCTCCTGCATGATGATTCTAAGATTTATGACCTCATCTCGTGACACGCGTTTCTCTGCCTATAGGCGGAATCCAACTGGTTCACCCGCTGTTTACCTCAGATTCTGTCTTCATTCTGGTCTTTTCTAGTATGATCTTGAGGATGATTTTACTAGCGTGTGAGACCAGAGCTGTGGTTCGGTAGTTTGTACATTGCGTCATGCCAGCTGTCTTCAGAAGAGGTATGAAGATTCAATTTGTCCAATCTTCTGGGCATACCCCAGTCTCCCACAACGGCTCACATATTCCCTACATCCTGTCTAGTGCTGTTTCCCCAGAAAACTAGAACAAACCTCATCTGGACCGATGCTCATGCCACTGGGTGTTTTTGCGTGAGCTATCTCAGATTTTAGTGGAGCTGGTTCATGTATAAACTTCCTACCAATGCCTTTCCCCTTTCTACCGTCGTAATTATAATGTCTCACAAAACTCACTAACTGCATCTTCTCCTGGCGCTGACTATCCGCGCCTCTGAGTCATATATTTCGGTGTTATTGTGCGCGAATTACAAATTTAATTAATAATAATCCATTATCTTTGAAAGATTGTCCTTTATCTTTGAATTGGTTAGCTATACATGGTTATTGGTTACATTTTAGGTTAAAAGTTCTTTCTCTGTCTGAAAACATTATGGATTAATAATAGCTAGGCATGACATATAACCAGGCAAATGTCTCATCACTTGTCTTCACATCAGCTGTAGTCTCTATAGCGTAAACAATAATAGACTACATTTGTGCATGCATCAGCGTATCGTGTACAGATAACATGTATTGCAATACATTCGTAATTAATTTTTTTATTGCAAATTATTGAATAAATTCACGAAGCAGTCTTTGTTGGAAAACATGAACTCTTGCTTGGCAAGATATTTATATGGCACCGTACGACCTTAGTGCAATCAGGGCAATAGTAGACTTAGTCTACGATACGTAAAGCACAACACATGCTACAAGCAAAAGAAGTCCCAGTAACATCGGAAGGACAGCAGCAGACTGGTTTCCGCTTTTTTGCGCTCCCTTCCTATTTATGGGTTCCAGGATTCGTTTCCACGTGGTGAAGATGGTGTTGCGGGCACCTGACCACGCTCCTTTGCCCGTCAAACGGTACTGGCTGGGAATACAGGGTCCAAAGACGACTGATAATGCCAATCGAGGATCTTTGGCCAATAGCTTCACTGCAAAGCGACATAATAACAGACAAATCAACATGGAGCGAAAATTGACCCCAGAAAATAAAGAGACAACTGTTTCCAAGAACTGCATGTTTTCCAAGCTATTTTTTATTATCACTCATGTCTGACTGACGATTCTCATAGGCTTACGTAACCAAGACATATATAATGGGTTGTCAATCGATATATTATCGATCGATTGATAAACCACTATGTCTTAGCCACGTAAGCCTATGTGAATAGTCAGTCAGACATGAGTGATAATAAAAAATATCTTGGATTGAAATTGTGTGGTATTGAGTGATAGAAGACAATGACGTTATACGGTTGATTGAGATTCAGAACTGACCTACTTAGGCATACAATCTCGGAAACAGTTGGTGGATAAATTTGAAAATAATTAAATGATCAAGCAAAACAGTGCTTAGAGTGTCATGTAGAGTGGCATGTATTAGCCTCTCGAGAATCAGGCAACAATATTAGCTATAGGCCTAATTATAGACCAGCTTTTGAGTTGTTTTAGTGATAGCAAGCGGTTGGCAACAATTCTTACTGATAACCAAGAAACTGATGGAACAGCTTGTGAGATAATGTGATATTATTAGGATAAGATTTGTAGAATGACTTAAACACTTCCTTATCGATTATTGGTTAAGACTACAGGGTGCGGCCGAAAAAAATAATCCATTACGAAAATTGCGATTTGTCGAAAACCGCTGAATATGTTGTTACAAATATTTTCGTTCTTATTCGTAACATATTTTTGCATATTATTTGAAAATTTTATGTCAGTATCTTTATATTTGTGATCATGACATCAGGCAGAAGAAAGAACTGCATTTTTTCAACTGAACACGGCATTCACGAAATAGGAAATCATATTTTTACATAAAGTAGCCTGCGGTGTGCCATAATTACGTCATTTCCGCTTTGCAGACGGTGTTTTGTTTACATTTTGAGTAAAATTGCAATTGTAAGCAAACAGTTTTATTCAACATGGGCCGATATCCATCCAAGCCGTCTGTTGGTCGAGAGAGCCAAGTTCTCTCCCCACATCATGGTTTCTGCAGGACCTGGTGTCAGCTATGAGGGTAAGGGACGCTTGCATTTCATTGACGAGAAGGCCAAAGTCAATGCTAAGTACTACGTGGAGAATCTTTTGCCTAAGCTTGTCGATGACTGTCACACTGTCTTGGGAAATCAGTTCATTTTTCAGCAAGATGGAGCGCCCGCTCACAAAGCAAAGCTGGCCCAAGATTGGTTAACAAGTCCGGACTTCATCGACAAGGATTCATGGCCGCCAAATTCCCCAGATATGAACCCACTCGACTATGCTGTCTGGGGTGCAATGCTTGAGACCTACAATAAACTTACCACAAAGCCGAAGAACATTCCTGAACTGAAAAATACGCTGCAAATCATCTGGAATGACTTGCCACTTGAAACCATTCAGAAGTCTGTTCTGGGCTTTCGAAAACGTCTGCAAGCTTGCGTAAAAGCAAACGGTGGTCACTTCGAACATTCCTTGCACAAAACTTAACACTTGGCCTAATCTTGTCAATAACAATAAGTAACCTTGAACCTTGTTACGTTACTGTTTGCGTCGTTACTTTGTTACTTATTGCTGTCAGCAGTGGCGTAGCTAGGATATTTTGCGCCCGGGGACGAACTATGAATTTGGCGCCCCCTACCCCCCCCCCGTTTTAGTATTTCACATTTTCCACATAATCGAATGGCAATTTTAATTTTTTTTAATGAAATAAAATATGAAAAATACAGACAGTACATGCATGTTTCCCTTTAGTGCTCAATGGGGCGCCAAAATCATACCTAAGAACTTATTTGTAAGTAATGAGGATATAATTGGATATATTTTGGTGGCGCTAAAATTAAATCTTATGCATTCATTTGTGATAAATTAGTTAAAACTGCATCAAAATTAAGAGTAAAATTATTTATCTTAACCCTCATTTTGGCGCCCCCTTCCCTTGGCGCCCGGGGACACATGTCCCCCCCCTGCCCCCCCTAGCTACGCCACTGGCTGTCAGTAACTGTCTGTTGAAACGAAAATAACATTGTTTCACTTCAGGGTTGCACCATTTTGGTTTTCATGATTCGAATTTCATAACATTTAGCCAAGCTGTAGACAGATATGTGTCAAATAGACTGGCGAAGTTTTGTAACAAAATATTCAGCGGTTTTCGAGAAATCGCAATTTTCGTAATGGATTATTTTTTTCGGCCGCACCCTGTAGGCCACATGCGCTAAACAACCCTTTATAATGCATACCACCCGCACATTCTTCCCATAGGCGTAATTTGTGGGGGGTACGAGGGGTACCAGTACCCCCACTTTTTGGACTGGGGGTACTGTACCCCCCACTTTTAAAACAATGTCAGTCAATATTTTTGTTATTGTGCCTTCCAAGAGAATGCAGTCTCCGCCAAAGTGCGAAAGTACTTAGATACACATGTAAACCGAGAGCCAAAATTAATGAGAATACTGACAGGGAATATGTTCAAAATGGCCACCATGCGAAACGCGAAAGTGGAGAAGAAATTGGTACCCCCCACTTTTCAGACCAAAGTATTGGTACCCCCAACTTTTTATACTAAAGTTACGCCCCTAATTTCTTCCCCACTGTTCCTCCACTGCTTCCAACCATAAAACAGCAACATGAATATTACAGCTGATCGTAGTTTTTATTGCCCAAATCAACAGTTATGCCCCCACAAGGCAATGTTAGAATTAAGATGCAAAATATTACCCCAGTCGGGTTTGCAGTCAATCAGTCGAGCGATTTCATCCATGTAGTCGATCCACTCCACTTGAAAGGCATGTCTTGGCGAGTTCAGGTAACGACCGGCCATTTCCACTCTCCTCTTCTCAATTTCCGTTTGCATCTCTTTCTCCTCAGGAAGTGTTTTCTCGCCCTGAAAGAACAGTTGAGCCTACTATAAGTACTAAAAAAATTGTGCAGATTCATAGATTTCGTCTATTCTTGGTAAAATACAATTATGAAATTAAATTGACAGCATCATATGAATTAACAAACACTTTATATTCTGACACGTCTTCGTAATAAAATATTTCAATCTTTTTAATAAAAATACAACTAATAATAGAAACTCGAGACTCGACCTTCATTACGGCTATCGCCCAGCGGGTTTGTAGTTCTGAGACGGGCAACAACGAACCATATGGTTGGACGCAACCGATTACTGCGAGGGTGTTCGGCTTCACATCTGGAGCAAAAACGAACTTGTAGAGGTTCGTCAGATTATCGTAAACTTTGTAACTCGAATGCTTCAAGAACGGAAAGTCAATCTTGAATCCCGTAGTGT
The DNA here is from genome assembly GCA_963556255.1 of Allolobophora icterica. NCBI lineage: Eukaryota > Metazoa > Annelida > Clitellata > Crassiclitellata > Lumbricidae > Allolobophora > Allolobophora icterica. The sequence goes on along the minus strand of OY744606.1, from coordinate 39,351,473 downwards.
AGATTATGGCGTCAATATCATCTTCATCGGAGCCATCATCGAAGATTACTCCCGTCTCGGTTATTAACTTTATGTCGCCCTTGAGAGCAACACGACCCGATGCGAGCAGTTGTGGCAACACGTCACTCGTCAGTGGATGCTGTGCGTCAAAGTAATGGTCAGGTTTCAACCCGTAGAGCGAGTGATCGAAGTGCTTGGTCAGTTGACGTTCAAGAAGGTAGTTTTTGAGGAAGCGAGGTTGGGCGTTGTTGAGGGCGTTGGAGACACGGCGCTTGACCACCGAGTCTCGAGTGATCCCACCATCTGTAAGTCTCGGAGTTATCCACGCTCCTCTTCTCGTGCTGATGAAAACCTAACAGGAACAGAGTAACATAGCACAAGCGTTTCTTAATTTTCAACAAAGAATGTTTAAGCATCGGCTACGTTTGCTAAGATTCATTTTTCACAGTTACCCATGAACACAAGAGCGCAATCGATTCATTGATAGTGAACACTCCGATCTTTGGTCATGCGGGAAGAAACACTGCCAGCTGATGGAATTCAACACAAGGAAAAACATTCAAGAGGCGAAGGAAAAGAGAAACAAAGGAAGAACGTGAAGGGGAGAGAAGCAAAGGGTAAGACGTGACTACTGTGAATAGACAATATAAACGAGGACATGACAAAACTTGGATTCAACATGAGCACAGCATTAAATTTAACAAATGGTCGAAAAAAGTGAAGATCATTAACTCATAACCATCGCCATCAATCGCTGTTGTCAGGAATTGATGATGATGCTGATGATGATAACGACGACGATGATGATGACGAAGACGAAAAAGATGACCACGACAGTTGACACAAGTAAACCGACCAGTGAAAACTATGACACACTGTTGACATTGAGGAACCATAGGACTATAATTATACATTTGAACAGTTTGAAACACGTGTGCGTCACGTCGAAATTGTTGGCTATGAGCGAACTTCAATTACTCAATGTCAGTGAGTGGATCGGACGGCTCTCATGATCTCATCCTCTATCCTGACCAATCTCCAAAAACTCTTAGTGTTGCATTTCAATGGAATATATTCTACGGTACCGGGGTATCTTAGTTGTGCTCCTGCTTGTTTACTTACACGCTTAGCGGTGTTTCAGATACGTTGGCATATGTCAAATACCTATAATTGAGGTATTTAAGTCATGTTATCGACATGGGCGCCCGCAGGAATTTTTTTAGGGGGGATGTTTTGTAGGGGCAAAATTTCTGTAAGGGAGCAAAGTGACGTTTTTGCATAGAATGAACACAGAACATATGACAACTTTAAAAATAAATAATGGTCAAGGACTTACCTAAATAATTAAGTGTTTCTTACATTGAAAATCGTGTTGGAACTGTTGTAATAATCATAATAATCCAAAGATTTTATTTTTTTTAAATATTTGCAAAATCCAGGGGAATGTCCCTTCCCCCCTCTGGACTTTCATGGTAATCGACTCTCGTGGAAGTTTAATGTGCTTGTCTAAGATACCGGTAATTCATATTGTGCGATGGTTGGAGTTTACCTGACTGCAGACATGTGCTAATTCAGCCGCAACGTCTCCACTCGAGTTTCCGAGTCCCACAAGCAAGACACGCTTATTTTCAAAACCAGCCGCAGTCTTGTACATCTGAGAATGGAATTGCTTTCCTTTGAATGTGGCTGCGCCCTTGAACTCGGGTATTAAGGGCTCCGAGAAACGTCCGCTGCAGACGAGGACCGCGTCGAACAATTCCGAAGACACCGTACCTTCCAAACACAAACGAAGCTAAGAATCAAACATTTGGCAATACCTAAGTGAAACACAGATAAGTAGACTTGTCGAACTGTGCAAATGCTGAGAAAGAAAAGCGTGAATAGAATCTTGGTATGCATTTGTTAGAATTCCACGATGATCGAGTGTCTACCCTGATGATCCAAGCACACCTCCGTATTAACCAGTGCATCGGTATAGCGACCATTCGAAAGCCTAGGAGGCCAAAGGTAGTTGCCATCTTGTAACTTTTATCCGTAAGGTCTCAGTTTATGGTTAGATAAAAAAAAATACTTATTACTTTGTTACCACTGCTATTAGAGTTATTACGCGCGCAAGGTCAGTAATTCTGAATATGACCCGCGAAGCCATTGTGAGTGAACGGCTTGCTTAAGTTCTCTACACAGTATCTATAGGCCTGTAAGCCTAATCGTCTCAGAGGAGACTCGTTATCGTAATCTCGAAATTCTACAGCGCCCAAAAATGCTTAGTCAAAACATAATCGATGAGCGGGGGGGAATCGGTTCCATGTCAAGATCCATCATCCAACAGGGTCAGGCAGACAGACAGTCAGACAGCTAAATCGCGGGCTAGCACGGTCCGTGCGCGGGGACCTTGAATGGCGTGACGCCCATTCAAACGGGCAGAAGTGGTGAAGGTTATCGCACCCGATCAATCCATTGACATCAGAGTCGAGGCCATACGGTCGTTATAGAAAAACGTGTGATTTACACTTATATGCAGACTCATAATGTCATAGTGAACTGCAAACTAGGAGATAATATTTTTACAATGAATGCATTAAATATTTTATATATGTGTGCATATATATATATGTGTATACTGGGATACGCCTTTGAAGTGTGGAGTTCTACCTCTCAAAAGATCTGCAAGTGCTGTTTGTATTATTTTGGATGATCAATCTCATGAACTTCGTCATCGAGATACAGAAACGCGATGGTCAGTGGTTACCCAAAATATCGGCTACTTGCTTACACAAGTTCACACCTCTAAGTTAGTGGTTATTAATGTTATTGTGAATGGCAATCGTGATAATTTTACGATGTATGAACTTGAATTATACCTGAAACAGAATCCTTGACCTGGACGACCCACTGTCCTGTCGCGTGGAAGTCGTCTGACTGAACGATCTCAACGACTTCCGTACGAAAACGAATGTACTTCTCCAGGTCGAAGTGATTGACGTACATCTTCAGATACTCCAGGACTTTCGTGTGATGAAGGAAGTTAGGAAAATTGTCCGGAAATGGAAAATCGCTGTAGCACATCGTCTCCTGAAAGTAACCCCTTTTGTGTCATGAAAACATTTAATTTCACTGTACTTATTCGCCAGATATTGTGCAATAATAGCCTACTGAGTGTCAATGACGTCGTCTTAACAAACCAGACTTATCATTTTCCAGATTAATTTGGGGCCGAGCGATTGTCTAGTTATTAGCGAGCAAGACAGTCAACTAGAGAATTCCCGTCCTCGCCAAGAAGAAAGATATCTGAAAATTTCTGTACCCATAGGCGTAATTTGTGGGGGGTACGAGGGGTACCCGTACCCCCCACTTTTTGGACTGGGGGGTACTGTACCCCCCACTTTTTGGACTGGGGGTACCGTACCCCCCACTTTTTGAACAATGCCAATCAATAAATTTTTTATTTTGACTTCCCAGAGATCGCGGTCTCCGCCTTGCTTCGTGTATGTAAGACATTGGTACCCCCCACTTTTTAGACCAAAGTTACGCCCCTGTCTGTACCACTGACAACTTAAAAGAACACTACACAACAGTGCATCGCTCATACACCGTCAAGGAGTAGATCAGACAGCGAGGGAGTATTCTCCGCCGTGATACGCTGGAACTCAGAAAATAAGTCGCTAAAACGTCATATCAAAGGCTGTCTCATACTGAGTTAGCTTAAATGACTGCTTTTTTGTTGTTCTTCACAAATTAATTAGTTTTTCAATGTATGTGAACAATCTCTTTCCAGGTTTGTGACTCGCAGCAGGTATGTAGTAGGCCTACTTCGCTGATACCACCACTGTCCTGGCCTCCTGTGAAATAGGCTTACTTATTTTATCCAACCTGTTGCTGAAGACAGCTAATTACTGCTTGGTCTTTCTGTGCAGGGTGCAATACTCTTGAGACTTGAATGCTACAAACGTATGTGTCTCGAAGAATTATATCACACAGGTCTTCTGGATGGCTATAGATAGCAATAAAAAGCAACAATTAAAGAGACATATCAATTCCTTGACTACAGCTATAGATATTGCTTGGCATGTTTGGTATAACAGTTACTCTTCCGCAGGTAATCTTGGAGTCTTTCTCCTTGGCCCGAAAATTATATTGGCCGTGTAAACAAACCTGCAGGCCCATGTTCAGATGAGACGTGCTAAGAATTAACCAGTTTTAAAATATGGACAGCGAAGAAACCTACTTTGCTTGTGTTCGAGATGGTTGACCACATGATATTAGACTGCCCCTCAGTCGGAATGTCCTGGTAATTCCAGAGTCCACCAATTTCATTTCTCTTCTCAAAACACACTGGATAAAGACCTTCCTCCAAACAACTCTTAATGGCTGGTAAGCCGGAAGCACCAGCTCCAATAACAGCAACTCTCATCTTGTCTAAAAACAGAAGGCATCTCATGTCCCAACAACAAATCAACAACAACTAATAATAACAATGGACAACAATTTTTTTTATTTTGCTTCTTGAATTTTGTATAGGCCTATTTATGATAGATAGCTTTAAGTTGAACATAAATATAATTTCAGATTTACTGTATCACGTAGGAATTTGGAGAAACATTACATGAACTTTTATTGAATTTTGGTGTGTTTAACTTCTTAGCGATGTTGACATATTGCATTAGCTCAACTGAGCAAAAAATGTTCTGCTGTTAATTTTCGTTTGTACTCAGCATCTGGGGCCGTATGCATGCAGGGCGTAACTCAAGGGAGAGGGAACAATGCCAATGTGTAACAAAACAGAGCTTTAAAGCGTAGCATTGACGAATCAATAGAGAGCCGCAATTATTGTGGGTCATGCTCACAACCCAAAGCCGTGAACAACCCATCAATGTCAACATGCGCAATCTTCTTAGTGGGTACGAAAGACAGAAATTTTTGTACCGGGCGACAGCAAACGCCTTCGTTGCAGTCTTGAATTAAGTAGTCTTGCTGTAGTTGTTGACAAACTGAAGTCAAAGACCGGGTCATGATTCAGACGGTGTTGTCAGATGAGGATCATCGGACGTAAACAGTTCAAAATCTAGATCATTGTCCTTTCCCACGTTTGACGCGCGCATTGTGTAATTTTGTCTGCCTCATCTATGCTCCATGTCTGAAATGTCTCTGGTGGCTTTGGCACTGACAAATGGTCGTCATACGGCGCTGGTCTCTTGGCTGAAGGCAGCTTGGGACAGTCAATGGATTTATCATTGTTTTTAAAGCAGAGAAGCTAGAAACAATGGTCAGACAGAAGTAACAGTCCAGGTTGTAACGTAATTTTTCTGTTCTCACCATATCAGCATAGGGACTGCGAACAGCATTGACTTACTACTGCCAAGCTCTCAGATCGACAGCACATGGTTCACAGCAACTATGAGGAGCCCAGGGCTTGACCTGATCACCAATTTTACAACAGACGTGAAGCTCACAAGCTTTTTTAATAAGTGGGGTAATTCTGCATCTTTTACACTTGAGCGTATATATACTCGCCACAAAATGTAAGAGAATGTATCGCGGATGTTGTAACATTGGTGAGACATTTCGGCTGTAACAAATCGTCCTGCAGACAACTATGCTATTGTTAAGTACACACACGATGCTATCTATGCCTGTAGAACATTTGCATCAACATACGTATACATACGTATGTTGATGCATATCCGGCATTCTTGGATGCCCCCATGCACAGTCAGTTAGCGGATCACAATGCCTTCAGACCGACCGGGTCCACCACGGCAGCGCTGATCGCTATCCAACATCGTATCGCCTCTCTCCTTCGCACTAATGAATACTTGTCATTGGTGTCAATAGACTTCTCAAAGGCCTTCGACATGGTCCGGCACTCAACATTGGCATCCAAACTGTCTACCCTCAGCTTACCTGATAACATCTACAACTGGATGATTGATTTTCTTAAAGAGCGACACCACGCTACACGGTTTCTGTGAGTCCTTTCTACAATAGTAGCAATAAATGCCAGTATTGTGCAGGGATCCGGTCTGGGCTCGCCAACGTTCAATGTTCATGGATCAGATCTCCATCCTCAGTACCATGACAACATCAAGGTCAAGTACGCCGATGACACGTACTTGCTTGTTGGATCATCTTGGAGAGCTACTATAGGAGAGGAGATGGGAGCGATTGAGAGATGGGCCTCGGCCTGCAACTTGCGCCTGAACAGGAGTAAGACTCACGAGATGGTGAATACTCTGCGGCCCAGGGTCTCCCCACCCACTTTGATTTACGGAATAGAAAGAGTTAAATCAATGAAAATCTTCGGGGTTGTCATGCGTGACGATCTTAGAGCAGACGATCATATGGATGCGGTTTTGGCCTTGTGTATGGGTCTATACATGCACTGCGGATTTTTAAATCAAAGGGCCTTCCGAGCGAGGCCCTGCAGCAGGTTGCAGCCGCCGCCACCGTCTCTAGAATGTTATACGCAGCCCCCTTACGGTGGGGAAGAACAACAGCAGCCGCTCGAGACAGGATGGATAGATTTATTCTCAGAGGGAAAAGGGCTGGCTATCTTTCTGACTCAACGCCTAATGTGGAGCAGCTGATGAGAAGGGCCGATTTGGTCCTGCTACTCTCTGTGTCTCGTAACTCATTTCGTGTTCTTAGGGGTTTATTCCCGCTTGTAACTGACCGACAGTATAATCTCCGTCCACATGACTTTGCCCTTCCTCCTAAGGACGACTCGAATTTCATACCTAGAATCTTCTATTCTGCCCTTAGATAGTCGAGATCAATTATGTTTTTCTTTATTTGCTTGCTGTAACATGTTGCAGTGTGTCAACATGCGATGAAAACAAACGAATAATCAATCAATACTGATATCAACTTAATGCATAACGGATTCACCAATACGACGATGACGTACAACTGTATTCCACTTGCCACCCACCTGATGCACTTGCATGTGTATCTTCTACAAAGGGCAGAGTGGCAGAAGTGCAGAAATGGGTGTCTTCAGAGGGGAAATGGATGTCCATAGAGTTGTCAGATGGAGATACGAGTCCGGTTGCGAGAAAGACCAGAGAGAGGAAGCAGAGGAACTGCTAAGACGGCATTCGTTTAGGTTGAGAAAGATTGAAAGGCGGAGGATCAGATGAGATGAGATTGGTTTTCAAAGGAAAGCTTGAGAGGTGATATAGAGGAGAATGAAGCACATAGTGTTGGGTGAGTGACAATACTCATGGAGGCATGGGCTGCGATCCCGGGGGGTTGAGGGGGACAAGACCCACACCTTTAAGAGTGGAGGGGACACACTATACATTTGCCTCCCCCACATTTTGAAGAAACACCAAAAAGGTAGAGTTTTTTTTCTCGAGTGAGCGCGATAAAATATTTGGACCTATATTTTGAGCAGATCAGTTCAAAACTCTTTTTTGACCAGATCAGTTCTAAATTTTCCCCCCACCTGTCAAACAAGATTGCCGCCAGTGCATGGAGGGACCTAACATTTTTGACATTTCGGAGGGAGATCGTTTAGAATCGAGGTGCAGTGTGGTATATTGCTCAGTTGGAGAACTTGAGATGAGTAGGCTAGCAGGCTTAGTGACTGGAGTTCGGACAAGACTGAGATCGAATACAGCGTTAGGGACGCCAGGTCGAAATCCGATGAAAGAGAAACCAGAAATAAAGACCCGGATGGTAAGCAAGTCTGCATAGATGAGTCGTTAGCTTAGTTCTGAATGACATCGTGTCTGTGTTTTTGGATTATGTGGGTCTAAGCCGCTGTCAAGAGTTCATTTTAATTTTCTCTGGCAGAATGTACAAAATTAGGTAGTGAATGGTTCAATCGTCATTGCTGTGGTAGGCCTATGTACCGTTTCTTATAGAACACTTCTCAAATTGACGCTACGGTAGGCCAAGCCTACGCTTCTGGAAAAACGTGTCCTTCGGAGTCGCAGGAGAATTCGCGTGTAGCTGCGGTCTGGATGGATCTTGGACTACGGACAGGAGTGAATTGAAGCTGTCCTCTAGAACTTGTCCTTGCCTACATGTACAGTAAGGTTGATACAGAGAAGTTGAGAAGTTCTTCGACGGAAGCTATTCCACTGGTGAAAGAGACGAAGGAGACGAGTCGTCTAGAGCTTCCGTATGTCTGTGTTCTGTTTGTAAGATTAGTTTTGTTGGGTGTTTTGTTTCTTTTGTGTGACTGTACTATGAACACTGATAACACTGATCAAGAAAGAGTCGTTGTAAACAGTTTTCTTGTGAATATATTGCGTAAATAGCCTATATCTGAAAAATTGGAAACCGAACTTCGTTGTCAATCAATTCTAAGTGAACTCGCGACAATCCCTCTTCCCTTGATGACCACCTTTGCTGCTACAGTATAACATTTTCCAACTTCCTTGATGCTCATTACCAAGAATAGGACACACGTCAATAACCTTTGGTTCGCCTTCTATCTTCAGGCATTCAAGTCCTTCTGTAGACGCGTCGAACATACCTACACACGCATCATCGACCCCAAAGTCAAGGCGAAAGCCTTCACCATACATACCAATAAATACTACAAAATCACTGCTGCTAAAAAATGTAATACTCGTCACTCATCCACTCCAGCTCCTACAATCCAGACAGCCCACCACCGGTCTTTCCACCTACGAGCTACGAACTTCCGTCTCTGGGCCTAATCACAAGTGCTGAGCTCCGTCGAGTTATACTTTCATCAGCGCCGAAGACCTGCAAACTGGATCCGCTCCCGTCGTTCATCCTCCAAGAGACCCTTGATGTCTTCCTACCATTCCTTACGGTTCTGTGTAACCGCTCCCTCCAAGAGGGAGTTCTTCCTGCAAGCCAAAAGAGGTCCATCCTTGTTCCAGTGCTTAAAGCGGAGGGACTCGACGCTACTGAACCAACCAATTTTAGGCCCATTGCTAATGTTACATTCTTGTCTAAAATAATTGAGAAGATTGTTGCCGCGCAGCTCATGTGCTACCTGGACAAATATTGTCTTCTCCCCACCTTCCAATCGGGTTTCCGTAAGGGCCACTCCACAGAAACCCTATTAGTTCGCCTCTTATCGGACATATATGGGGCCATTGACAGATCCCAGGTCACTCTCCTTGCGCTGTTCGATGTGAGTGCCGCGTTCGACACTGTCGATCACGACATCCTGTTGCAGCGCTTATCCATTTCCTTTGGCTTCTCTGGTAATGTTCTAGGTTGGCTTACTTCATTTCTGCAAGACCGCTCCTTTATGGTGGCTCACGGATCCACTAGGTCCCCTTGGGTTCCTGCTCCTTTTGGCCTGCCTCAAGGCTCCGTCCTTGGGCCCCTTCTTTACATAATCTACACTGCTGACCTGGGGTCCTTGTTAGCGGCTGGGTCAGTTTTCAACCAGTCCTATGCTGATGACCTGCAAGCCTATGTACACTGCCCTGCTGTCCGGGCTGTTGCAGCTGTGGAAACCATGACCCGTGCCATGGAATCCCTGCAGGCCTGGATGTCTGCAAACCGCTTAAGACTTAATCCGGTTAAGACGCAGTTTATATGGCTTGGCACACCCCAGCAGCTCTCCAAAATCGATTTGACTTCTCTTGCCTTGCAATTCCCACACCTTGCTTTTTCGACCTGGGTCCGGGACTTGGGGGTCATCCTGGACCAGGAACTTGCATTTACGCGGCACATAAACCTTCCCTCCCGCAGCTGTTATTACCAGCTCCGGCAGCTGAAGGTGATTTCCCGTTCTTTGTCCTCTGGTGCAGCTTCCACACTTGTCCATGCATTTGTTGTTTCTCGACTGGACTACTGCAGTTCCATATATAACGGACTGCCGGCCTGCCGGATTGAGCCCCTGAATAGAATCCTGCGTTCTGCTGCCCGCCTTATAGGCCGCATCCCCAAGTTTGGCAGAGTGTCTGCGTATATGAGGGATGTCCTACACTGGCTCCCCTACCCGCAACGCATCACTTATCGAATCTCTGCCTTGGTTCGGCGATGCTTTGAAGGCGTGGCTCCTCCATACCTGCGGGAGCTCTGCTGTCCCACTCAGGGCCGGCGCCAGAGTATATGGCGCCCTAGGCGAACCTGTCGCACTGCGCCTCTGGCAAGTGCGATAACTTGGCCTAATTAATATTAAATTAATCAAGTTAATATAACCTTCACACAGGAATGCAGCCGAATGCTGCATCTTTAATTTAGTATCGTCGTTCATTGTAATCATCTAAGAATCATTATTGCTTCTAACTTAAACAAAAATATGGCACTTAATAAATTTTAAATTTTAAAGTTAGCCATAATTAAAGTAATAGTCTGGAACTGCATTAGCTATGCAGCCTATGCTGTATGGTTTAACACGTTTAATGGGAATTTAAAATGTAAATATTAATTATTGATACAGTGCACAGTTTCATTTGAACACTTAGTAGGCCTAACTCCTGTGGCTACGTTTACTAAGTCCTAGTCCTACCTACGTGCGAAGTCTATACAAATATAATGTAATTTCAAAATTTGATTTTTCGCGCTTTCTCTTTAGCAAATGTAGAAACGAGAAGCAGATTACGTAGGCCTATGTACTACTTTAAAAATTAAAGCAACAAGAACTACTACTCTAAATTTAGAAGTTCCTTACCATCAGTTGAGTCTTAGTTTCTTTTTTCAAGAGAGCTTTGAATACTGATATAGACAATGTAGAGTGTACAGGCCACAAGGCTTGTAGAGAGAAATATTGAGAGAGACAGACTGCAACAGAGACAGAGCGAGAGAAAACGAGAGAAAACGAGAGAAAGCGAGAGACAGAGACATCTTAGCCTTAGCGCTGGAGCTGTAAGATTATATACGGTTAAAGTGTGCCGTGGTTGTACATCTAAAAGAGAGAATCTGGCACATGTGCAGCTGGGTGTTCGCTTCGACTTGGGGGTCGAACAAGGTCAATTACTCCGACATATTAGGGTAACCTAGTACATGTATAGACAAATACCACACATACAATATGTCTGTGGCCCTGTGTATCAGATATTATGAGGCATCCCGGCCGCATCCGTCATTATACAGACTGTAGTTCAGACTGCAGAGAGACTGAGACATACACGCAGTACACGGGCTTTTTGAACACCGTAGGCAGCGGCTAAATATGTCATCAGATGGAACAATTAACCAAATTTTAAATTTGTGCGCTTGGAGGAAAATGAAAGAATAATGCCCTAAAGCAGAATGTGACAGAGGGTGCGTACGCACCTAAGGAGCGCCTTGTATGGCTAGGCCTACGCCTCTGGACTGGCAAAACGGCGGCAATGGTTTAAAAAATATTTCTTTGTGTAGCTTTTCTACCGCCCCCAAAAATGTGCCGCCCTAGGCGGCCGCCTAGTTCGCCTAGTGGTTAAACCGGCCCTGGTCCCACTTCATGTTCGCAACGTCGTTGCTCTCTCCGCTCAGCTGCGCGGGCTGAACTTATTGTTCCCCGTGCCCGGACAGCCATACAACAGCGCCGTGCCTTCTCTGTGGCTGGCCCCGTGACCTGGAATGGGCTCCCTACCAAACTCCGCCAAATACCGATTGGTCATTTCACCTTGTTTCTTACTGTTCTCAAAACTGCGTTGTTCGACCGTGGTTGGGCTGGGAGCGCTCCTGAGTAGGCAATCTTGAAGTCTTGAAGGGGCGCTATAAAAAACTACTTTAATAATAATAATAATAATAATAATAATAATAATAATAATAATAATAATAATAATCCAAGTCGTCTCTGGAAAACCGTATATCGTTCATCGTAAGTCTCCCTTTCCACTACCAAGCTTCTTACCCTCCCTCTCCCTCTATCGCCAATACCCTTTTCCCATTTTTCACACCTTTTAAATTCTCTTCCCAACAAACAGTGTGAACTGCATCATATTCAGACCTTTCTTTTCAAAGACTGTCCTCATTCCTGTTATCACCAAAATAATCAGCTCCTCTCTCTTTTGTCTCTTCTCCTCTTCTGTCTCTTCTGTCTCTGTCTCTGTCTCTGTCTCTGTCTCTGTCTCTGTCTCTGTCTCTGTCTCTGTCTCTGTCTCTGTCTCTGTCTCTCTCTCTCTCTCTCTCTCTCTCTCTCTCTCTCTCTCTCTCTCTCTCTCTCTCTCTCTCTCTCTCTCTCTCTCTCTCTCTCTCTCTCTCTCCTCTCTCTCTCTCTCTCTCTCTCTCTCTCTCTCTCTCTCTCTCTCTCTCTCTCTCTCTCTCATCTCTCTCTCTCTCTCCTCTCTCTCTCTCTCTCTCTATCTTCTCTCTTCTCTCTGTGCCTGTCTCTGTCTCTGTCTCTGTCTCTCTATTGGTCACTTGACCTCAGTCTTTGAGAACTATCTTGTCACACTCTTTCTAAAAACCAATATCGACAAGGAAACCTCTTAACTAGCGTCCCATCACCAATCTCTCCTTCTTATCCAAACTACTAGAACGTATTGTCCTTGCTTGGCTGAACGACTACCTTCCTTCTAACTAACTCTTCACGCCACTAATCTGGTTTCACTAAACACCACTCCGCAGAAACTCCGCTTGTTTCGCTGTACAATAAACTGGTCTCCGCTGTGAGTCGTCAACCAGTCTCCCGCCTCTGTCTCCTCAACATCTCTGCCGTCTTCGACATCATCGATCCCGACCTACTTCTCCTTCGGCTGTCCTCTTGGGTTGAACAGTGTCTCTGGCATCGCTCTACTCTTGTTCCAGTCGTACTTGCCTGCAAAGGCCGCAAGCTTTGACAACTCCTCACACTCTCTTGTGGCGTTCCCTAGGGCCACTTCTCTTCATCATTTACATTACACCCCTAAGCCATCTCAAACAATCCTCTTCTGTTGATCGTATCCTTCTTTCCCTGCTCTTTCTCATCCTCCGTTGCTCAGTAATTATTAATCGACGTTGCTCAGTAATTATTAATCGACGTAGTCATTCTAGTTTCTAGACGGATGTCCTCCAACATCCTTTGCCTCAAACCTGCCAAAACAGAATTTATTAGGGCCTATACTTTGCCTCCCAGATCAAATAGAGAAAATCTCCGACACTTTCAAACACCTGTCCACCAACTCTTTATGTCTCATTTTCAACTCCGACTCGCCTGTGCGCAATCTTGGCATCACCTTCGATTCATATTATCTCCTTTTCTAATCACATTTCCGCCTTCCAAATTTTCTCGTCCTTGCAAAACTCGCCTTAGTTGCCCTTCGTCCCCCCTATGCTAACGTGACTCGAATCTAACCCTTGACCATCTCTAGAAAACCCTTCTGACACGATGCAAGCGCTCGCAAATAAGCAGGTGCTCTCCGCTTAGCTTTAGAGCAGCGTTTTAAACATCTGGAGTTCACGAGTCTGGAGGAGCACAAATGTCATGTCCTAAGCGCGCAAAATGTAGGCTTTTATTTTAAATCCACTGCAAACATTCAATTTTTGTAAATCTAATTACAGATCATTTTAATTGACATACTTTCTGAAAGGCTAAATGTGTTATTAGCCTAGATGCTCGCATACATGTAGATTATAGACCTTTTCAGACCTCAACTTCTAGTTCAGTGCAGTAGCCTTCACACAGAGTTGACTAGTGGTAGGCCTATGTATTAATCACAATTTTGTTGTTAACACGTGTGATTTCAGCTATGGGCATTAAGCTGTTAGTCAAAGTGTGAAGTTTTGAATTTAGATGGCGTAAAGTGTTAGAATCTTAAATTTATAAAGTAGAGAAATCTAGCCATTGAAAATGGAGCTGTTTAAACCTGCTTACCTGATGCTCACAACTTAACAATATAATTCACGACACAAGTCCACGGCTTCCTTTTGTTGGCATCTTTTATTGTCTTCTCAAAGGCCAAAGTCCACTTCATAGTATATGCATAAATAACAGTTTATGTCTGAGATGCTTTGGCTCTCCTGGCATGGGAACCCCATAAAGACGGTGCTGATTCACGGCCCAGTTTGATGAAAAACAAGCCACACACGAAAGTATCTGGAAGAGAGCCAGATCTAAAACGTGTATAGGCCTACTATAGGGTGGGAATACAAAGGGACAGTATTTGCATGCGAGACTTGACAATTCGAGACCAAGGCAAAATCAGGATAGCGTGCTACCAAACTTGAGACCAAGATATGTAGAGACTATAAAGTATCAAGACAAAGGATGAGACCAAGACATGAGATTCAGGACAGTTCAAGACCGAGTCTTTTCAGAATAAATCCAAAGGTTAGAAAAAAATAAGTCGCAAACAACTACTCACATGTTAGTTTCTGGCACCATGAGTTTTTAAACAGCACATTTTATAACCGCTCTGGATTCAATCTAGCTCTGTCGCTTTCGATTTAAAAGCAGCCATTGACAGTTGCCAGTTGCTTCATTGTAGTGGCGCGTTAAACATGTTTAGGCCTATTTGTTAAGATTTAAACACTTAGAGCAAGTTTATATTCTAGTCAGCGATTTTCAGGACCAATATTATTCTATACCATTATTTTAATTAATTAAGATTATAAATTTACAATTTGTCTCATTCACAGAAGGTTGAAATTTGAGTTATGATGATTTGACATCGTCTGCAAGCGCGCACCCATTTTGGTTTTTCATAATTGGAAATGGTCTGAATGCCCAATTCGGTCATTCAGGTTTTCTTGCGGTAGGCTACATTTGTGTACTTTTATCGAGTGAAAACAGTTTACAAGGGCACCAAAAAGTAGCAGAGTGCCGATTCCAACTGACCTTCGAAAAACGAATCGAAACCAATAAGTTGCCATATTGGTAGAGTATATATATAGTAGGCCTAATATCCAGTTTTTTCAACATTTCATGGCTGCCAAAGGTCGTTGACGTGGCCCATAGCCCCATACATCACCTTACGTAGGAGCATGTGTATATGTAGACCCTCTGCCTATACGTTTTACTATATCGACCTCATGGCCTCGACCCTGCTCATTTTTCAATGAACTGAACGGGTGAGGTCTTGTCCTTCACCACAGCCCAGTGGCGGCGCCACTATTTGAAAAGTAGTACGGCAAATTAGGAGCACGGAAAAAAGTGGTATGGCACAAGTATGATTTTGTCGTACCGCCTTAAAAATTGGTACGGATTTAAAGGCGGCGTCGCCACTGTTTGAAGGGGTTCTACGCCTTTTAAGGACCCCGTGTACGGACCGTGCTAGCCCGAGATTCAAATCTCTTAAATAAGCCATTTTCGGGAGGCGAACCCTACACACTTTCGCACAGAGGTGCATGGAACCATCGACGTATATACGGCGATGCATGGGACGCACAACTGCACTTGTGGCAGAGCAAGCGCACATAGGACAAGAACGTCCGATATTCAAAACTGTTGGCGTGATTACTTTCGCGTTAGGGGTTCATATAGGAGCAGGTTAATATTGTAGTACAAGAAACCAATACAGTTCTTGCGAGACTTACAGAGACCGAATTTGCAACACAGCACGAGTTTCCAAAAAGGCACGATAAGACCTCAAGACTGAGATTGAAACCCACGCAATATGTTCTCACAACAAAGAACGATACTAAGAAGTCAACTAAAACTCTGTCTTAAGACGTCTCGAGGCTGAAACTGAGTGTGGAGACCACACAAGTAATGCAACCTTGCAATGGTTTCATTAATTAATTCGATGCAGTTGTGTGTATGCTGCATCGCTTGACCTTACAAAAGCATTTGTATGATTGTAAGAACCATTATAGGGCTTAAGTGGTTCAAGGAGCTTTCACACTGGGCCATACATCTTCCCTCCCCTTCAAATATTTACGTCTGGAACGTAAATCTCGTGTAATTCATTCATTTTATATACGCATTCTTCTGCGAATTCGTCTTCCGCGTTCATCATGATTGTCTTCTTTCTTTTGCTAAGCTGGTAGGCCTGGTGGATCATTTTATTCGTGTGAGACTTGATCTTTATACCTATATTGCCAGTTTTAACAGTCTGTTCAAAATATATTAACGATCTCATCCTCTTAAACGAGACAATTACGGGAGGCGAGGAAGACACTACACAGAACAATCATTTAGGCTAGTCGCTCAATTTAGTCTGTCGTAAAACAAGGGTTGAAGTTCGCGACTCGGCTCAGTCGCGTCCCCACCTTAGAATTTATAGCCCCATCAACACACCAAAGTCTACGCTTGACCTTCATTCGTGTGCCCTTTAAACTGACGAATGCGTAACAGAAAGCATTTTTTGCATTTTATGCAGATGTAATAGGACGCTTTGGAAAGCATTGAACTTGTAATGGTGTTTAAAAGTTTGCTCTTCGTTCTACCATCACACACAGATGCGCAACTCTTTATCTTGCACGTGCAGCATCAGTTTGGCAGCTGTTTATGTAATGAAATTGTAAGGTCACAACGAAATTAGATCTGAAACCGTGTAAAATGCAAGCCTTTGGCCTTAAGCGTTTTGCCTAACCTTTAACTGTCATTTGATATATATATATACATACTTTATTTCGCCACAAACTGGCAGCAGCACATACCAACAACACATAGAACTAACAAAGATGAAATAAATCTTGCACTCAATGGAATCTGATATTTCATTCACTATCACACATTCCCTTATCATGTATAATTATAGGCTAAGCCTATTCTAGACAGAAATTTTTTAGGCATATATAATTATTAGGACTGCACAGATGGGCTCCATCACAGTTTTTGAGGAACCATAATATAATCGTAATTAAAATCTTAATGGGATAAACGATGCTTTTTAAGTTAGTAACAGATCTCCATTTCAGAACAGAGTCTAATTTAAAATAGATAATTTAAAAACAGATCATAAGCTTAATAAGTTACCGGTAACAGAAAATAATAAACACATATCTAAATTTACGAATGTGTCATAACTAAAGAATACATAAAATTTCGAAATTTTAATGAAGAAAAGATCACAATTTAGAACAGACTTTAATTTATGAACCGATTCTAACCAATAAACCGATGAAAAATCAATCTGTGAACACTACCTTCTGATAGGGGCCATCTATATGTTACGTACGCATAAAGGGGGTAACCGAAATGCATGCGCTTGCGTACGCTTGCGAATGGGGGGGGGGCGGGGTCTACTGATAATGTACGTGCGCAAATTGATTGGCCTTCAAGCGAGCTAGAGTTAAGTCTTTCCAGCTATCTGCTACTACCAGGGGAAGTAGGACTGTGGGAGAGGTGTCACTTGTATGCCACCTTACCTCTGAACGCTATTATTAAACTATCCCACAACTCAACAGTGAGTCCATGAATTACTCACCCTTCAATCTGGCCTAAAGTGCA
>OY744606.1:39194237-39329237 GCA_963556255.1 Allolobophora icterica | reverse complement strand
CAGTTCTAGATAAGCGACAGTTTATAACTTCGAAAAGTGACAAATAATCAGCCACGATATCTTCTCATTCGCTAGATATCGCCAGCAATGCCAGCCAGCTCTTAGAAAGCCGTAATGTGCTTTTTAATTAGTTTTATTTAGCACTTTCCACAATTTATGACGGCAAAACTACACGCACGCACACACAGTGGAGGGAGGGAGGGTGTTAAATGTCATTAAGACGAGAAAGTTCATCAGTTATCAAGCAGTTCTAAGACTGTATAGTATAGTATCTAGAAATGTAGGCCTATGCCCTATAAAGCGTCTCTCGCAGACACTGGCGTAAATCTGTCCAAAATATTGGGGGGGGATTTGGTTATTTATTCAACGCTTGTTGCATTGGGTGTACAGTCCATCTCAAATTATTGGGGGGCACGTCAGGGCTGTAGTCATAGGCGTAATTTGTGGGGGGTACGAGGGGTACCCGTACCCCCCACTTTTTGGACTGGGGGGTACTGTACCCCCCACTTTTTAAACAATGTCAATCAATATTTTTGTTATTGTGCCTTCCCAGAGAATGCAGTCTCCGCCAAAGTGCGAAAGTACTTAGATACACATGTAAACCGAGAGCCAAATTAATGAGAATAGTGAGAGGGAATATGTTCAAAACGGCCACCATGCGAAAAGCGAAATTTGAGAAGTAATTGGTACCCCAACTTTTTAGACCAAAGTATTGGTACCCCCCACTTTTTAGACCAAAGTTACGCCCCTGGCTGTAGTGGTAAAATTTGAGGTTAGTATACGCTACCGGTTAGTTTTCCGAAACAAATTAGAGGTGAGTATAGGCGACAGTATTTTGTGAGTATACGCTACAGTGTTTTAATATGAATAAAAATAAAATTTTTGTGAGGTGAGTATACGGTCTCTAGAGGTGAGTATACGCTGTATACCCGCGTATACCCTCGACTACAGCCCTGGGGCACGTGCCCCTCCCCCCCCCAGAGTACTAAGCCTATGCTCGCAGAATAACTATTCAGAGGCGCTCTCAGCACAGAAGCCCCGGGGAAACAGAA
This sequence comes from Allolobophora icterica, assembly GCA_963556255.1. Taxonomy (NCBI): domain Eukaryota; kingdom Metazoa; phylum Annelida; class Clitellata; order Crassiclitellata; family Lumbricidae; genus Allolobophora; species Allolobophora icterica. The sequence goes on along the minus strand of OY744606.1, from coordinate 39,328,185 downwards.
ATGCCTTTATGGAACGCGATATAACACACTATCAACCTAATATTAGAATTATTTCTGTGACGTCATCGTCCTACTGCGCAAAGCATCAACTGATGCCTTTCCAAACAGAATCCGATCAATTTCGAAGGTCAGATGAGACAAGGACGTCATTTCATTTTTTTATGGGGGATGGGGGAGGGAAGTCATTTGAGTATTTTTCCGGAGGGAACTTCGCATTGGTGGCGATCTTGTTTGACAGGGGAGGGACACTTGAACTGATCTGGTGAAAAAATGTGAAAAATGTTTTCGTGCTCACGTGCAAAAATTTGTTTAGCCTTTTTTGGTGTTTCTTCAAAATTTGGGGGGCCAGCTTGTTAAGTTTGTAATTTAGTCTACATGTGCAAAACTGTAAGCCAATGCTGCATGATGTGTGCTGCAGTGTGCATATTGTCACTTAATATAATTAGGTTTTGATGAATTTATTTATAGTTGCAAAAATGTGACAAAAAGCTATGCAACCTCTAGTTTTGTCAATAGTATATAATAATTCCCTGAATTTGAGTATCATTTTTTTCTTTTTTACCCCTATCTTCTTCTTCCTTTTCTTGCTCCATCCTTTTCTCTTTTTCAAAAATGGGGGGGGGGGTACAACCCCTGCCCCTAAAAGACGTTCCTGAGATGATACAGAAATTAAGTGTCTGAGGAGAATAACCAGACTGAAACAAAAACGTATAAATTCAAGACCCGAAAGGTACCAAGACCACAGCTGCTGTGGTCTTGGTACCTTTCGGGTCTTGAATTTATAACTCTGCTGCAGAGTTAACAACATACTGTTCAAGTGCATCACAGAGCCCTGGCCAAGTGGCCATCCACAGTGAAAGCCCTATTGCCAAGTACAGTGTTGCTTGCAGTGTGAGAATTGTAGGAAAAGACGGGAGGTTAGACTTTGTTGAGTTTGAAACTCTTCGGTCCATGTAGAGTTGAATACTTTATCCGTATTTTGCAAACTGAGAAAATTCAAAAATGCAATAGAAAGCTTAAACTCCTTAAAGTGATGACATAACCAAATTTATTAGGATAGGCCTACATATTCACACGGTCACAAATTTCACAATAAACCAGAGCATTACCTCATTAGTGAATTGTGAAAGAAAATGCTAAAATATATGCACAATATAAACAGTTGATATGAAAACCAGAAATACCAGTTAACACTAATCTTTATTCCAAACTAAGGGGTTGGAAACAACCAGTGGCGGCGCCGCCTATGTTTGTTGTACGACTTTTGCCGTATCACTTTTTAAGGTTTTACGGCAAAAACATAATTTTGCCGTACACTTTTACCCAGACCCTCTAATTTGCTGTACTACTTTTCAAATCGTGGCGCCGCCACTGGAAACAACCCCATTGGGTATGCAATGAAGACTTATCTGTGAGGGTCCTAAGAAAGACTGGGGGAGTTGAACCCCCTAACCCCCGACAATTCTCACCCTGGTTGCTCGAGTTATGTAAGAGAAAGGCAATGAGAAAATCAACCAATGTCTTCTTAGCTTAAAATGAATTAAGGTCAGGCTTGTAGCTTAGTGGTCACTGGTCAGCAGGCTAGACCGTCAATCAAACAGTCAGGAGTTCAAATCCCAACCAGGTCAGAAATTCGCTTTCAGACGTTGGCTCAACTTGCACCCACAATCAACTCGGCTACAATGCAATATGGTCAGTGTATTACTGACAATGTCAGTGGGAGGGTGAGGAAGAGGACTGGCCACCCGCCCTCGTATGCTGAGGCTAAGAAAATGAAGTCGCTAACACTGCATATCCATGGCTGCCTCAGGGCTAGCTTTTCTCCATCTATTAAAATGATATATTAAAAAGTTTCTGTCCAAGAGAATCACACAATTTCTACCCATATGTTTCAGCCGCCCACAGGTTGACTGGAACAGATTAAATTAAAACAAACGCCTTTGACAAACAGATACAATGTTATATAGCAGTTAGATACAATGTTATTTTTACAGTACCACCGTAACAAAAGCCTCTAATTTCACCATCATCAAAGTAACAAAGGACAACAAGATCAAGATCCCATTGTATTTATTAAAATATGCCAATATTCGCCATGCAGTTAATCAACAGCATTAACTGCATGCCCAGAGACCACCGCGAGGAGGTTTTGGCAAAAGGTCTCCGTAATCCAATCATCAAATTGAATAGCCCCAAATTTCAAGAAATTCTAAATTTGTACGAAATTTGAACTTTTAAAGTTTCTGTTGGTGAGAAAGATCAGCAGAGAAAGAGAGAGTTGATACAGAAGAAACAAGAGAGAAGGTTTAACACAGAGCAGAATGGCAAGCTGGATTCGGGGACAAGTCTCGGAGCAAAGCATCAGAAATAGAACATGCAAAACAACAAGAGAGATGTGTAAAAAGACAGGGTCAAAGAAACGAGCATGGAAAGAAAGACGAGACTGAGGGAGACGGTAATGTATGACAGAAAGGAACAAGCAGACATACAGATCTACAGATACAAAGGCAGAGGTGCGATAAGGAAGCATATGTGCAAAAAGAAATAAGAAACCAAAGTTTACATAGCACAAAGCAAGGACAGGTAACAAGGTGACAGAAGACACAGGTGACATAAGGCAAGGACAGGTAACAAGGTGACAGAAGATAAAGGTAGGTAACAATGTGACATAAGGCAAGGACAGGTAACAAGGTGACAGAAGATAAAGGTAGGTAACAATGTGACATAAGGCAAGGACAGGTAACAAGGTGACAGAAGACAAAGGTAGGTAACAATGTGACATATGGCAAGGACAGGTAACAAGGTGACAGAAGACAAAGGTGGTAACAATGACAGAAGGCAAGGACGGGTAACAAGGTGACAGAAGACAAAGGTGTTAACAATGTGACAGAAGGCAGGGACAGGTAACAAGGTGACCTACGGCAAGGACAGGTTACAAGGTGTGAGAAGACACAGACAGGTAACAAGGTGACAGAAGACCAGGACATGTGACAAGCGACATAAGGCAAGGACAGGTAACAAGGTGACAGAAGACAATGACAGGTGACAAGGTGACAGAAGACAATGATAAGTAACAAGGTGACATAAGACAATGACAGGTAACAAGGTGACAGAAGACAAGGACAGGTAACAAGGTGACAGAAAACGAGGACAGGTAACGAGGTAACAGAAGACAAAGCCCCTGAATCCCATAATTTATAAATGCAAAACAAATTTAGAAATTTCAAAAGCGTGGATGATTGAATTACCCAAATGCAAGCTAAATTAGTCAATGAAGAGAAGAAGTGATGCATTTGGTCATCAACTTCTCTCACACAAGTTTATAACAATATCAACAAAAATATTCAACGCTCAGGTGAGTCTAACATTTCAACACTCAATGAGTCTTTAACATATTCAACGCTCAGGTGAGTCTTTACTAAAATATACAACTACGCCACAGTCAATATACAACTACGCCACAGTCAACTCACTGTTTAAAAACAGTCCACAAAATCGGTAACTGACGACACGGACACTGGCCAGAAACTAGGCAAACCTCACTCACAACTCACTCAATACTCGCTCACTATGAGAACCCGGACCCAGATCAACTGAGCCACAGCAGGCAAGATGTTACATAGTCAACAGCAAACCAAGCACAGATTCAAACCCAAGTGGTAACACCAACCACTTCTGGGGAAGATGAGAACCTACATGAGACAAGCAGAAAGAGATAAGAAGAGGGAGACAGCTATATCTGTAGAGACAATTAGAAGGATAAAACCAGAATGGATAAAACACAGTAGCACCAAGTTAAAAATACAATTACTTCAAATGATACCTATATTATGATGTTTAGGAAGACAAGGCAACATAGCAGTGCAGAAAATTAAGTGCAAGGAAAATAATCATCAGAAATGGCAATGTAGTAGTCATGGGCAATATAGAAGTCACGAATTACGGGTCACTGCAATAAACAAGACACTGGTAAAATAAAACTCACTGGTAAAATAGAAGTTACTGGCAATATAGAAGTCATTCATGTTAAAGAATGGTGCTACAGCAGTCACAAAGCATAATTTCTAATTATAAAGCTACCCTATTCAAAGTAGGTAGGTATCTAACACACTATCAAATGACACCTCCATTGTGATTTAGAAACCGCATGCTATAGAAGTTACAGTGTTACCATGACAGACAGCCACTCGTAATTAAACCAGACAGTTGTGATGATGTGGTATTCAACCATGCAGCTAGCATTCGAACTCAGTGGGGAAGCGTTAGCTAACTGAAAATGTCACATGTCAGGAACAGGAGGTGGAAACAACTTGAGTAAGGAGCTTAAAAGAACATTGTCAACTACACCAAAAGACAAAACAATCCTAACATAAGGCACTCTTCAGAAACAACAAAAGGAAAGAACAGACAAAAGTCAATCATGTGAGATTGGAAACAGCTGGAGAGCACGGGCGTCTATCCCCCCCCCGTAGTCATTGCAGCAACTCCCCATTTCCCCCCTCTTCTTCCCCCTCCCGTTCGTTCCCCCCCCTAAAATGGTGACACACACACACTGACAGATCTTCCCCCCAATTTCTTGGATGGAGCATTTGCTCCAAGGTTTCTATGGTGTAGACGCCCCTGGTGGAGAGTGTATTGTGTGAAAGGAAAGAACAGACAAGAGTGAATCATGTGAGATTGGAAACAGGTGGAGAGTGAATTGTGTGAAAGGAAAGAACAGACAAGAGTGAATCATGTGAGATTGGAAACAAGTGGAGAGTGAATTATGTGAAAGGAAAGAACAGATAAGAGTGAATCACGTGAGATTGGAAACAGGTGGAGAGTGTATTGTGTGAAAGGAAAGAACAGATACGAGTGAATCATGTGAGATTGGAAACAGGTGGAGAGTGAATTGTGTGAAAGGAAAGAACAGACAAGAGTGAATCATGTGAGATTGGAAACAGGTGGAGAGTGAGTTGTGTGAAAGGAAAGAACAGACAAGAGTGAATCATGTGAGATTGGAAACAGGTGGAGAGTGAATTGTGTGAAAGGAAAGAACAGATAAGAGTGAATCATGTGAGATTGGAAACAGGTGGAGAGTGAATTGTGTGAAAGGAAAGAACAGACAAGAGTGAATCATGTGAGATTGGAAACAGGTGGAGAGTGAATTGTGTGAAAGGAAAGAACAGATAAGAGTGAATCATGTGAGATTGGAAACAGGTGGAGTGTGTATTGTGTGAAAGGAAAGAACAGACAAGAGTGAATCATGTGAGATTGGAAACAGGTGGAGAGTGTATTGTGTGAAGGGAAAGAACAGACAAGAGTGAATCATGTGAGATTGGAAACAGGTGGAGAGTGAATTGTGTGAAAGGAAAGAACAGATAAGAGTGAATCATGTGAGATTTGAAACAGGTGGATAGTGAATTGTGTGAAAGGAAAGAACAGACAAGAGTGAATCATGTGAGATTGGAAACAGGTGGAGAGTGTATTGTGTGAAAGGAAAGAACAGATAAGAGTGAATCACGTGAGATTGGAAACAGGTGGAGAGTGAATTGTGTGAAAGGAAAGAACAGATAAGAGTGAATCATGTGAGACTGGAAACAGGTGGAGTGTGTATTGTGTGAAAGGAAAGAACAGACAAGAGTGAATCATGTGAGATTGGAAACAGGTGGAGAGTGAATTGTGTGAAAGGAAAGAACGGATAAGAGTGAATCATGTGAGATTTGAAACAGGTGGAGAGTGAATTGTGTGAAAGGAAAGAACAGACAAGAGTGAATCATGTGAGATTGGAAACAGGTGGAGAGTGAATTGTGTGAAAGGAAAGAACAGATAAGAGTGAATCATGTGAGATTTGAAACAGGTGGAGAGTGAGTTGTGTGAAAGGAAAGAACAGACAAGAGTGAATCATGTGAGATTGGAAACAGGTGGAGAGTGAATTGTGTGAAAGGAAAGAACAGATAAGAGTGAATCACGTGAGATTGGAAACAGGTGGAGAGTGAATTGTGTGAAAGGAAAGAACAGATAAGAGTGAATCATGTGAGATTTGAAACAGGTGGAGAGTGAATTGTGTGAAAGGAAAGAACAGATAAAAGTGAATCACGTGAGATTGGAAACAGGTGGACAGTGAATTGTGTGAAAGGAAAGAACAGATAAAAGTGAATCACGTGAGATTGGAAACAGGTGGAGAGTAGTTGTGCGAAAGGAAAGAACAGACAAGAGTGAATAATGTGAGATTGGAAACAGCTGGAGAGTGAATTGTGAAAGGAAAGAACAGATATGAGTGAATCATGTGAGACTGGAAACAGGTGGAGAGTGAATTGTGTGAAAGGAAAGAACAGATAAGAGTGAATCATGTGAGATTTGAAACAGGTGGATAGTGAATTGTGTGAAAGGAAAGAACAGACAAGAGTGAATCATGTGAGATTGGAAACAGGTGGAGAGTGAATTGTGTGAATGGAAAGAACAGATAAGAGTGAATCATGTGAGATTGGTAGCACACAGAGGGTGGATTCAATCCACCCTACAGCTGCTTCCAACCTCACATGATTCGCCCTTATCTGTTATTTCCATTCACACAATTGACTTTCCACCTGTCCCAATCTCACATAATTCATTCTCATCTGTTCTTTCCATTCACACAATTCACTCTCCACCCGTTTCCAATCTCACATAATTCATTCTCATCTGTCATTTCCTTTCACACAATACACTCTCCACTTGTTTCCAATCTCACATAATTCATTCTCATCTGTTCTTTCCATTCACACAATTCACCCTACATCTGTTCCCAATCTCAAATAATTCATTCTCATCTGTTCTTTCCATTCACACAATTCACTCTCCACCTGTTCCCAATCTCACACAATTCACTCTTACCTGTCATTTCCTTTCACACAATTCATTCTCCACCTGTTTCCAATCTCACATAATTCATTCTCATCTGTTCTTTCCATTCACACAATTCACCCTACATCTGTTCCCAATCTCAAATAATTCATTCTCATCTGTTCTTTTCATTCACACAATTCACTCTCCACCTGTTCCCAATCTCACACAATTCACTCTTATCTGTCATTTCCTTTCATACAATTCACTCTCCACCTGTTTCCAATCTCACATAATTCATTCTCATCTGTCATTTCCATTCACACAATTCACTCTCCATCTGTTCCCAATCTCACATAATTCATTCTCATCTGTTCTTTCCATTCACACAATTCACTCTCCACCTATTCCCAATCTCACATAATTCACTCTTATCTGTCATTTCCTGTCACACAATTCACTCTCCACTTGTTCCCAATCTCACATAATTCATTCTCATCTGTTCTTTCCATTCACACAATTCACTCTCCACTTGTTCCCAATCTCACATAATTCACTCTTATCTGTCATTTCCATTCACACAATTCACTCCCAACTTGTTCCCAATCTCACATAATTCATTCTCATCTGTTATTTCCATTCACACAATTCACTCACCACTTGTTCCCAATCTCACATAATTCACTCTTATCTGTCATTTCCATTCACACAATTCACTCTCCACTTGTTCCCAATCTCACATAGTTCATTCTCATCTGTTCTTTCCATTCACACAATTCACTCTCCATTTGTTCCCAATCTCACATAATTCATTCTCATCTGTTCTTTCCTTTCACACAATTCACTCTCCACCTATTCCCAATCTCACATAATTCACTCTTATCTGTCATTTCCTGTCACACAATTCACTCTCCACTTGTTCCCAATCTCACATAATTCATTCTCATCTGTTCTTTCCATTCACACAATTCACTCTCCACTTGTTCCCAATCTCACATAATTCACTCTTATCTGTCATTTCCATTCACACAATTCACTCTCCACTTGTTCCCAATCTCACATAATTCACTCTTATCTGTCATTTCCATTCACACAATTCACTCTCCACTTGTTCCCAATCTCACATAATTCATTCTCATCTGTTCTTTCCATTCACACAATTCACTCTCCACTTGTTCCCAATCTCACATAATTCATTCTCATCTGTTATTTCCATTCACACAATTCACTCTCCATCTGTTCCCAATCTCACATAATTCATTCTCATCTGTTCTTTCCATTCACACAATTCACTCTCCATTTGTTCCCAATCTCACATGATTCACCCTTATCTGTTATTTCCTTTCACACAATTCACTCTCCATTTGTTCCCAATCTCACATAATTCACCCTTATCTGTTATTTCCTTTCACACAAATCACTCTCCACCTGCTTCTAATCTCACGATTCTATCTCTTCTCTCCTTTCACCCAATCCACCACCCACCTGCTTCTAGTCTCACGATTCTATCTCTTCTCTCCTTTCACCCAATCCATCCTCCACCTGCTTGCAATCTAACATCACTCCTCCCTCTTACCTTTTCTTTTCCTTACACACAATCCACCCTCTATCTTCTTCATCCCTATTCTTCCCCTTTCACACAATCCCCTTCGCTTCTTATCTCCATTTCCTTCCAGATCACACCACACAATTTCATTCTCATCCTCCTCTAAGTTTCGCCATCCCTGTTACCTCCAGCCCAACACAATAAAGCATTCCAATCATTACATCAAAACATTTGACAAAAATGCAGCAATGATCGTTAGGATCTTTGGTGTTTCCATTTGTGGGAAGCGTCATCCGTTGTCCGATGTTGATCTTCGTAGATCTCGTGGATCGATGTTCGATCCTCGTAGATCTCGACAGTTGGAGACAAAAGCCACAGATGGGAGTCGCACGATCTCACGTACTGGCAACATAAACAACAGACAGAGATTCAGTAGCCTCACTGAACTCTTTCAAGCAATAAAAAATCTATTACCAAAGGATGCTTAGTGGTACAAAGCACATCTCCCACTGTGTCATGGGTTCAAATCCTAGTGCTGTCAGACTCAGAATGAAAAAATCAATGGAAGACACTCCCCACTTATGGAAACAACAAAGCACACAACAAAGGGACATACACAACAAAGGGACAATCAACGCATGAGGTCAGAAGTTCAGATGCTATTATTGGAAGAGGCTGCTGGTCAGATGTTATGGAGATAACATGGATGGAGAGAAGAAGAATGTGGAGTAGAAGTAGAAGAATGAGGCCGGGTGATCTAGAAAATGCAATGAGGTGTGTAAAGAAGGTGGAATTGAGAAAGAAGGAGAACGTGCAGAAGCGAAGAACAAAAAAATTGATCATAATCGTAATCTCCAAAGTTCTAAAGCGCCACTCGAAGGCCAAGCGCAAGGCACCAGCCTATTCACAAGTGCAAATTGGGGTTTGTTGAAAAAGAATAACAAAATGGAGATTGCATGAAAGTAAAACGAGATGGAGATCAATTAATGAGATTTTTTTTAAAGGAACATTGGGTTATGTGAATGGAAGAGAACATGAGGAGACTGAAAGTAAAACACGAAAGAGGGTGAATCGTGTGAAAGGGAGAGAACAGATAAGAGATCATGTACAAGTGGAGGCAGAAAAGTGTGAAAGGAGAACAGATTCAATGAGATAATGCTTTAGTTGTGATAAGCAGCTGTCTTGTATGCAATACTCTTAATGTAGCAAAGAGAATCACGTATGTGGCAACATCACAAATGTCTGGTTACCTTACTTTATGTCGCACTATATAAATCACTAGGTGTATTTAGACCAACAGGCCTTGATGGGCTTCAAGTCCAATTACTAAAATGCCATTGGTTGATACCCAAACTGTTATATAGTTGAGACAGACAGAATGAACAAGGTCTAAAACATTCAGTTTCACACCAGGACTAAATCTAGGCTCTCAAAGATGGTGCAACAGCCTTCAGCAAGCTGTAGACATACAGGGTGCGTATGATAGCAAATATTCCAAAGCACCATCGACCGACGCCTGTGTTCTTAGATACCATGCAGCAAACACGAACTACAATTGTGGCAGAAATCACAGCCACAAAATAAATATACCCTACTTTGGGACATGGTTAGAGCGCTTGCCTGGTAATGGAAGAATATGGGCTTAATCTTTCCCTGAGACGGCTACTGTATAGGGACCTTGAGCAAGTCCTTCACTCACAATTGCTCAGCGCCATCTACTGATGCTTGGAGTTTAGATAGCGGTGCTTAATGAATGCAAACTAATAATAATAATCATTACATAAATATATACACAGTGACATATTAACTTAACTGCCTAGGAAGGAAGGAAAAGAGGATGGAAGGAAGGCAGGAAACAGGATGGTAACAGGTTCTCATCTTCTCCACAAGCGGACATCACCACTGTACGATGTCTCAAGTCCTTCAGAAAACAGGATGGTGGCAGGATCTTCTCCACAAGCGGACATCACCACTGTACGATGTTTCAAGTCCTTCAGGAAACAGGATGGTGTCAGGATCTTCTCCACAAGCGGACATCACCACTGTACGATGTTTCAAGTCCTTCAGGAAACAGGATGGTGGCAGGATCTTCTCCACAAGCGGACATCACCACTGTACGATGTTTCAAGTCCTTCAGGAAACAGGATGGTGGCAGGATCTTCTCCACAAGCGGACATCACCACTGTACGATGTTTCTAGTCCTTCAGGAAACAGGATGGTAGCAGGATCTTCTCCACAAGCGGACATCACCACTGTACGATGTTTCAAGTTCTTCAGGAAACAGGATGGAAGAAGGATCTCTTCTCCACAAGCGGACATCACCACTGCACAGGAACGATGTTTCAAGTCCTTCAGCAAACAGGATGGTAGCAGGATCACATCTTCTCCACAAGCGGACATCACCACTGTACAGGAACGATGTTTCAAGTCCTTCAAGAAACAGGATGGTAGCAGGATCTTCTCCATAACTGGACATCACCACTGTACAGGAACAACGTCTCAAGTCCTTCCATTGCAGAACATGGAACAGTTGCGACCAGCCAAACGATCAATCAACAATTGCAGTCTCAGGTGTAACAGGACAGATGTAACGTTTCAGATGTAACTTCTTGCAAGAATGGCCGACAGTCCACTTGCGAGGTCGTCTCAGTGTGAGGTTTCAGATGTAACGTCATGGCCGACAATCCACTCGACAGATTGTCTCAATGTGAGATTTCAGATGTAACGTCATGGACGACAATCCACTCGACAGATCGTCTCAATGTGAGATTTCAGATGTAACGTCATGGCCGACAATCCACTCGACATATCGTCTCAGTATGTTGTAGGTAAAGTTTCTCACATGGCAAACATGACCCAATATATATTCTGATGTTGTGACAGTTTAAGCAGATTCCGGACGTTCACGGGTAAACAGTGAGGTCACCCGCTTCAGACTCGTTGCTCCCATTGTCCGCAGACCCTGATGAAATCGCTCCAACGACTGGCGTACACGCGTGCCAGACGCTCGGATCTTCTGACGAGCCGCATCCAATCTGGCAGATGCTGCTGTGTGGTCGCCTGTTGCAGAAACCGCATCAGATTCAGTAGTAGATTCCGTTGATATGACATCGGAAACCAATGCCGTGGCGTATTCCACTGAAGCAATCGCATCTTTTGACTCTTCTGTCGAAATCACGACAGGGGCAACCACCTTACGAGCAACATGCAGCTGCGGACGCACTCGGTACTGAGCCTCGTCCCTTTCGTCTCCATTGCAAGAGTCTTTCGGAGGCAGAACACGGTTCCGGTACTTCTCTCGCGTTGGCTCGATCAGGAACTGGTCAAACTGACTCACAGCCTGATGAAGACGGGCACTGGAAGCTTGGAACTTTCGATGAGCTGCATCGATTCTGGCATCCCAGTCTACAGGTTCACATTTCACAGTCTGCGCGAGAGATTTAACCTTCTTCATTTCCTCTTTAAGAATGCCGAGTCTTTCGTGCATTCTATCCAGGCTCTCTTTTTTCATGGTCAAGCATTGTCGAACACTTGATGCTTGGACGTTCTGATGAACTGCATCGATTTTGGCAACACAGTCAATGACATCCGGCTCAACGGAAGCTGATCCACTGCCATACTGCACTGGGTCAACTGTCTCCAGCGTCTCAGGCGACAAGATTGCTTCTGCCTCCTCTTGTTCATGACAATCGTGCAGATCCAAATTCTCGGAATCCACAGCCTCTGCGATAGACTTAAGTTGTTCCAATTGTTCTTGCAGACTGGAGAGTTGCTGAAGAACTCTATCCCGTCTCTCACGTGTCACGGTCAAACGGTGCTGAGATTCCTGCACAGCCAAGGAGACGTCTGTCGAGGGAGGTCCAGATCTTGTTCCACGCCTGCAAGGCCACACAAACAAAAAACAACAGCTTAGATAAAAGATCTTAACATATTTCTAACATCTCCTACTGCTTCTACAACATTTTTCGATTTCACATAGCAGTGTAATTTTAGAAGCATTCCCAAAATCATAATCTCAGATGTCTAAACCCTACTTTAAAGCTAATCGCCGAGCACCACCTTATTCACTTTTTCAGCTTGAACGGCATTCCGGCACCTTTTTTCAGCTACTAAAAAATAATTTATTTAGTTTAATAATAAAAACAATAATTGTTAGTTATTTTAATTTAATTTCAGTATTGTGAACTGTTTTCAGTGTTATTGAGACCTCTCCAAACCCCCAATCCTTTTTTTTCTCAAGATTTTAGTCCTTCCATAATTGTTCAGTTCCGGAACGTATTGTTCAGTTCCGGAAACTTTTCCTCTAGAAAAAAACTCTGATTATTGCTAATAGCAAATATAAGTAATATCTTTAATATTCTGTGGTAAAAGTTGGACACAGAACTTGAAACCAAATCCCTTTATTAAAATTAATGCAGACACATGGATGCATTACTGAGGATGAGGTGTAGCTAGCAGTTACACATGTCTCATTTTGTGTTCCAAACCCAAACTAAATCTCCTAAAAAATCACATAGATCTACCATGTCAGTGATCATGGTCATATTCATTCATTGTAGAATTTATATAGCACCTCTTCAAGGTTATCTACTCAGAAGCACTCCCAACCCAACCCCGGCTGAAGAGTACATACAGTCTTGAGACTTGAATAAAATGTGGTGGAGTGGGTGCTTGGGACCAAGCAAAGCGCTACAGGGAGCCCATTCCAGATTGCAGGGACTTTGAAGTGTTGGCCATCAACCAACAATGTGAACTATTTCATCTTTCTTCACTGCCCCATTTCCATAAGCACTTGAAACCTGTGGGTTTGTTTTGTGAGGTTGGGATTGTCCCTGAGGAGTTTCTCCTTAAGGAGTAATATACAAATTTGTGGTTACTGCAACAAATTACAATTATTACATTAATTATAATTGCTATAAGCAATAGTACTTGCAGATTTTTATACCTGTAATAATAAAATAAGAGTGACAGGTTTGACCTAATGCAGGTTATCCATGTTTTAATTCTCAAGAGTCTAATACAGAAACAAGTTGGTTACATATCTAGCATTAAGCATTACGATTAAGCAAAACAGAAAAAAATTATATTATTCTAACTTAAAAAATCACTCCATTGGTTAAAAATTCCAGAGCGAATCAACGTCACAGTCCTGTCGCAAACCTAAAACTCCCTACAATATTCCCAGCCCAAGTACTGCCTTAATCGCTTCACCATCCAGGCACCCTGCTCCACTCAATCATCATCCTATCTCAATCATCATCCTATCTCCGTCTTTCTCGACCCGGTCACTACCCATCTCAAGTTCTCCAACCGTCTTTCTCGACCCGGTCACTACCCATCTCAAGTTCTCCAACCGTCTTTCTCGACCCGGTCACTACCCATCTCAAGTTCTCCAACCGAGCCACATCCAACACAGCACCATGCTCCTGGAACAATCTTCCTTCAGAGTACCACAGATTTTCGGTTCCTCCATCATCATTCCAACCCGTCCTCCATCCTCCATATGCTCCTCTATCACTCCCCGGGCTTTCCACTCAAATCTGAAGTCTCAACTTTTCAAAAACTCCTACCCTGACTCATCTGATCCTCCACCTTCCAATTCTTCACTCCCCAAACGACACATAAACAACTAGGGATTGACCGGAAACCGTTTCGGATACTCGGTTCGGCCGGAAATCCCATTTCCGGAAGTATTCGCCTCGGCAAATATTGTAGACGCAAATAGTTGCAAAAATTTGTTTCTTTCAGAATTTATTTAATAACCTTACGTATATAAAATTATTAATGTTCAGCCTTAAAACAATTAAACATCCATTGAATTCAATTCCATTTTCTTGAAATGTATTAACTATTAACTGATCCGAAAATGGCGTCGCATACTGTAGCGCTAATTTAGGGCATATGGAACAAATGGTACCGGTTCGTTTCCGGCAAATAGTTCATCCAAATACTCGGTTCCGGTTTCCGGTGGAAAATCTCTTTCCGGTCAATCCCTATAAACAACACCCGCCTTAACAGCTGCCCAGCATCCTCTCTTGACCGGCCCCCATGGTAACCGGACTCAGACTTCCTCTGGACTACTCTTTGGAACCCCCTCTGATCTGACGCAGCGATCGTGCATAGGTTGGTGCCCTGCGCTTGGCCTTTGAGTGGTGCTTTAGGACTTTGGAGATTATGATTACAATTAACAGTGCATTTCTTAACACAGACTTCAAAAATTTAAAACAGTGCTACACAAATTTAAAGAAATGCCAAGAATCTCGACTTTGCTGTTGTGACTTTTGACTAAAACATCAGTCAAATGCCAGAACTGCAAAGTCCAGATTCTGGCCATTTCGGCATCAAATTTAAGTCTCTGTATAGTAATGGATAAACTAATTATTGGAATCAGAGCAGACCAGCTTAGCTACAGAAGTCAATACGATCAGGGCAAACTTCTCTCAGTTGAGAATGTCCAGTTAGACCTTTTCTACACTTCATAAACTTCATCAGTTAACACTTTCACAACCAGCTGCATTGGTTTCCCAGTCGTTTTAAGTACACTCTCATTTTTAAAGTGTGAAACAGGTTTGCTGGATAAAGAGGACTGTTCGATAAATCAAACATCCCATGTGTTTTTGGAATTCAACGCCCATATCTCCCCAGGTTACTTAGTCCTAGTGGCCTTCTAGAAATTTCTACCTTTATTCTGCCGACTCGATTTTAACCGTTTTGAAGAATACTCTTCACACTGAAACATATTATGCCCTCTTTAAATGGAAATGTGGCTAAACCATCGTTCTTTCATTATCTATGCAACTGCCAAATTAAAAAAACACAGTATCAGAATCTTCAAAACATGTTTAGCCATATATGATTTCTCCAAACAATGTCACACAGGGTAATTTTTCATTCTATAGCTGCATACCTCCAAGTCACGGCTCTCCTCACTCGTTATTCTAGTTTTCATTCCTATACGGTTATACCTATCTAAGCTCCCGAGTGAAAAGCGTGAACTTGCTCCACTTCAAAACATCACTAACATTATTAACAAGTGCCTTTCTACCAGTTTACCATTTTCCCATTCTCTTCAAAAAAAACGTACATTAAAGCGCTTGACTGCATAATAAACCATCATCTGCTTAGTAACACGAAGGTATAACTGGCGTCTCTTCCCGTTTGGCACGCACAAACTGTACAAATGACTTTCAAAAGTAATTTTAAAAAGAAGAATTCACAGCTACGGCTGCCTTTAAATGATTATACCATA
Source organism: Allolobophora icterica (assembly GCA_963556255.1). NCBI lineage: Eukaryota > Metazoa > Annelida > Clitellata > Crassiclitellata > Lumbricidae > Allolobophora > Allolobophora icterica. Next base: position 39,312,586 of record OY744606.1, on the reverse strand, counting down.
ATTATTATAACATAAACACCCAAAAAACTGCTTCTTTAATACGACACCGTAGCAAGTGTTTGCGCCTTTGCAAAGCATAGGCTACATATTTTATCGCATGTTACACACTTGCAAAGAGGCATTCCAAGCGGTACTCAGAGAACAGGGCGCCATCGTGCGACTACATGCATGAGCCTATTCATGAGTCCTGGTGTAATTGTAAATCTTCAACGAAATATCTCAGCGCTACACAAAAGCCGCTTCAGAGAGACCAACTCAATCACAGAGCTGTATCCAATCAAGTAGCCTAAAAATCAGACCCTAGTTTTGTCAATTAATCAATAATCACCGACCGATTTCAATCTGCTAATTGAATTAAGACCTCAGATTACTGCATGAGGTAAGTAAGTAAGTATATTCTTTACACTTACATTTTGTTGTGAGGGTCCTCAGCCAGACGAGGACGCGACCTCCCGACCTTCTCCCGCCGTGCGAACTCCTCCTTCCAGCGTTCTTCCAGCGTCAACGCAGGACCAGCACCACGGACCTCTCCCTTCGCAGCTCCTTCCGTCGTCTGTCGACTCTGGACCAAAGAACGGCGAGGGCCTCCCTGCACAAATGCAACCACATAGATTAACCACTGAACCTATCCCGCTGTCATTAGGTCTCAGTGTGAGAATTGTAGAAAAAAGACTGGGGCTGGGGGGTTAGACTTTGATGATTGTGATCCATGTGGAGTTGAATATTTGAACCATATTCTCAGCAAACTGAGAAAATTCAAAATGTGACAGAGGGCGAAAACTCCTGAAAGTGATAACTTCACCAAATTTATTAGTAGCCTAGGCCTATACAATTCACTAATAACTCACAAAGTGAATTGTGAAAGAAAATGCTAAAATATATGCACAATAAATCACACTTGCACAACTGGGGGGTTGGAAACGACCCCCTGGGGGTGTGCAATGATGTCTTAACTGGGGTTGCAAGAAAAACTAGGGGATCGAACCTCAACCCCCTGACAATTCTCATCCTATTAGGTCTTCCAAACCGCGTTATTATTTAGAACGCGTAAACTTCAGATGGAATTAATTAAGTTTACAGTATCATGTTGTGTTCAAAAAGAAAGGGCCCTTCGAACCGGAATTTTACGCTGATAACTAACAATGTGCTTTTAAACGAAGTCACGATCGATGGAAGTTTGTAATTTCGATGTAAAAATCGATAAATTGCCAATTATTTCCGCTTAGGCCTACTTGATTTCCCTCGATGCCACGGGGCTCCGGCCGAGACCAGGCACGCAGACAGGACGGCTGACAGCGAGATATCTTCGACGAAATACTTCAAAAAAGCTACTCGAAATTCAGGCAAAGTTAAAATTCGTCTATCCAAAGCGAAAATCCAGAGCGCAAGTGAAGATTTGGAACGTTTGCGACAATAGGCCGATTATGACGTCAAAGACATTTAATTAGCGAATATGAGATTACGTCATATCATATCAGTCTGTCCTTATTACTCGATCGTCAATCGACATTTGAAGATTGCGTGCTGTAATATGCTGAGCTTATTCGTAACGATATTTATTATAACTGATGTTAATAATAATAAATATAATAATAATAATAATAATAATAATTTAAAAAAATAAAAATAAAATAATAATAATAATAATAGTAACGATGATGATGGTGATGATGGTAATGATGGTGATGATGATGATGATGATGATAATGATGATGATGATGATGATGATGATGATGATGATGATGATGATGATGATGATGATGATGATGATGACGACGACGACGACGACGATGATGGTGATGATGACGGCCGGCCTGCGACTGGGACTTACGTTATGTGAACCACAATTAAGCATGTAAGCTTATATTCGTTGTGATTATGAAGCCCAATGAAGATCACTAATTCTCGGGCATCAAAGGAGCAAGGAGACAACAACGCCCCATGCTCTGGTCAACCGTGTGTTTTGGTGGACTTTCACAAGAGTCGTCAAGGAACCCGACGACCTCTCCAGATAGATCTGACGACTAAGACCTAATGGAGATCTATCGTAATCGTAATCGTAATCTCCAAACTTCTAAAGCGCCACTCGAAGGCCAAGCGCAGGACACCAGCCTATTCACGCGCTACGTCAGATCAGAGGGGGTTTCCAGAGAGTGTCCGGAGGGGAGGCATGGGGGCTTTTGCCCTCCCGGATTTTGAGGATTGTCTCGTTTTCTGTGTTCATGAATGTGCAAAAACGTCATTCCCCACCCCCCCCATATAATTTTGCCCCCAGGAAAAATTCCTCCGGGCGCCCATGCACACAGACGTGCCAACAAAGCGATGATCTGAATTCCAGGAGGGAAAAGACGGAGGGGAAGACCAAGACAGACCAGGGATCGAGATATCATCAGAAACGATCACAGATATTTGGAGATGTCCTGGGATCAGGGTGAGAATTGTCGGCGGATTGGGGTTCAACCCCCTAGTCTTTCTTAGCACCCCAACAGTCAAGTCTTCATTGCACACCCAATGGGGTCGTTTCCAACCTCCTCAGCTGTAGCCTACCCTAAGGAACCTAAGGTTCCGCTAACAAGGTAGCCCTAATACAAGTGTGTAACAGTCAGTCTAATTTATGCAATGATTAGCAATTACACATCGTTTTGACAATATTTATATTTCACACAGATTTTAAATATGAAACATGACCATCAATGTTGTTTATTTAAAAAATGTCTTTAGTTTGTTTGGCAGCGGAAGACTGTTCCATTCTATAGGTCCTGAGACCGAGAAGGCACGACTACCAAACTTCCGATTTGTGCGAAGTATACAGTAAAATCCCCTCGCGTGGCCGATCTGAGTCCTCTGGAATTGGAAGCAGAACATGGCGTGACCATGGATGTCATGTACAAGGGAGAGGTTCCAGAGTTGATATGGTACATCAGGAGGCAGACTTTGAAGGCGATACGGGCACGGATAGGGAGCCAGTGTAGTTGTTGCATGTATGGCGTGATGTGATCTCTAGGACCGAGACCTTTTACTAGACGAGCAGCCGTGTGAAGAACAGATGACAGAGGTTGTAGTGTCGATGAAGGAAGACCGGATAGGACAGAGTTGCAGTAGTCGAGGCGAGAGATGACGAGGGCTTGAAAAAGAATACGGAGGCAGGTTTCATTTAGGCAGCGTTTCATTTGTCGAATTCGGCGAAGGTGGAAGTGGCATGCTCTGGCAATGGAGGAAATGTGATGAGTCATGTTAAGATTGTAATCTAGCATTACGCCAAGGTCGCGGACCACATCGGAGGGTGGAATGGAGCAGTTTGAGTCGAGATTATAGCTTCTTATAGTATCTAACAATATAACTTATGAGCTCCTTGTTGAAGAGTCTGGAAGGCAAAAACGGCCATAATTCACCGAAGTCTATTGGACCTTTTCTGTAGTTGTGGTTTCATGCTGGAATAGAATAATTAAGTTGCATATTAATCCACAAAAGCCCCCTTTGGTTTCGTATTGTCAGCGGTTTGAACCATTTTATTCACTATGCTGTTTGAAGGGCAATAAGTAATTTTCCATAACAGTGGCTGTGGCTCTATATGACTGCATCATGCTCGTTTAGAAGTATTTATACCAATAAGCGAATTAGGCCCGTGCCGCTGTTTTTCACAAAATAACAGAGGTATGCCTAGGTAAAAGCAAGATAAGGAAACAGTATAGTTAATTTTAAGCAGGTCAAAGAACATTCGCCGCTTAAATAAATTTGTGAAGAAACATATCTTGTGTTGCTGAAAATGTGGGTGTTGTAGTGTACATTCGTTTCTGGTGGTGTTAAACGGAAGAATATCTTAGGCACTTGGGTAATTGTGTCTGCTGCTTCCCCTACCTGAGACTTTTTTGGCAATAGCTCCTCTCTCGATCAGGACCCTCTGGCGACCGGAACTTGGATCTCCTTTTGACAACCCTTTGAAGAACCGCTCTAACTCGACGCAGAGCTCGTGAATAAGCTGGGGCCCTGCGCTTAGGGGGGCCCGATAGCGCATTGGATAACATCTGGCGTAGAGTGAGAGAGGTACAGAGATCGAGTCCCATAGGCGGACATGCTTTGTAGGCTGCAATTTGCGCCGTGTATTGCAGGCTGTCTGTTCTGTTAGTAGTTATAAGGTTTATCGCATAACATGTACATTAGGCCAACAAATTAAGTTGTAAACCCACTGGTTTACTATGAAAAAGGTTTTTTCGCACAAAAAGTTTCGAAATGGACTAGAGCGCAGTGCGTTTGCAGGCGCTCAATTAAAGAATAAATATATAAGAGATTTCAAGAAATGGCGCTTTAGAAAATTGAAGATGACGATGAGGAATACATCAAAAACAACCTTATACACACAGCATGAGTACTGCGCATTGCGCAATGAGCTTTCAGTATAATTTCAAACGTTGGATCTATTTAAACAAGCATGGGGTCTCGTTTATGCCGTTCACAAACGGGGACTAAATTAAAATAACCTACAATAAAAAATATGTGCTTGAAATAAGGGTAATTGGGAACTTAAAACTGTCGAAGAGAAAGACAACTGGTTTAAAACTAATAAGTCATCGTCAAACGGAAATAAAAACTTCGTCTTAGTCGACAGAAACAAAAGACCTAAACCCCAAAGCCCAATTTGATTTGACGCAAACCAGTGGCGGTTTTAGAGGGGGCTAGGGGGCTGTAGTCCTCTAGCTGGAAAGTTAGCCCCCTATTTTTTCTTAGCCTTCTATACATATTTTAGCCCCTACCCCAGTTTAACGTTTAATTAGTCTTACGTTTCACACAATGTTTGTTGGTAACAAAGCCTGGTTACAGCCTCTGCAGTGTGTACAATATAGTGCATACTGTACATTGTGCATATGTGTATACAGTACGGTGTGTACTAGAATCCGGTTGGAGCACGCACATACATAAAATTAATATAAATGGATCAATTCATTGTGAGAAGTTAAAAAAGAAAAGCTGCTGAGTTAAGCGATGAACTTTTCGACGGGAGGGGCTAAAGCAATTTTTAGCCCCCCCCCACAGTTAAAAAACTCTAGAACCTCCACTGACTCAAACACTGCAATTAGAACCGTTGCATTGATGATGATGATGATGATGATGATGATGATGATGATGATGATGATGATGATGATGATGATGATGATGATGATGATGATGATGATGATGATGATGATGATGATGATGATGATTTAAATAGTATCTATAAATTTACTTTCACTTACTTTTCTTTGTCCTTTGGAAACATGTATATATATATATATATTATTATTATTTTTATTATTATTATTACTACTACTACTACTACTACTACTACTACTACTACTACTACTACTACTACTACTACTACTACTACTACTACTACTACTACTACTACCCAGAGCACAGGTGTCGCCATGTTCTTGCACTTCAAACCGGATATATGGTTTCGGTTACTCGTGAAACAAGGAGTTACAAATGCCTGATATTTTGGGCGATAATCGGGGGTCAGAAAAATGTCGCTTCTTATTTACATAACAAATGCATTCAATTAATTATATTTATGAAGGCAAATCGATGAAAAATTCTGTTTGCGAAGTAAGAATTGTATATTTGCAATTTAAAATACCATACTGTCAAAAGCAAAATTTGAAGTGGGTGACATCTTACCAGTCGGGCTTTCGAAAAGGTCACTCTACTGAGACCTTGTTGGTACGCCTCCTCTCGGACATTTATGGGGCCATTGATAAGTCACAGGTTACTCTATTGGCACTGTTCGATGTAAGCGCTGCATTCGATACAGTTGATCATACTATTCTTTTGACACGCCTCTCTACCTCTTATGGTCTCTCTGGAAATTTTCTTGACTGGCTTACCTCATACCTTCAGGACCGCTCTTGCATTGTGGCTTGTGGGTCTGCTAGGTCACCCTGGGTTCCTGCTCCATTTGGCCTGCCCCAGGGCTCTGTTTTGGGTCCCCTATTGTACATACTCTATACTGCTGACCTTGGTCCCCTCTTGGCGGCCAGTGCAGTCTTAAGTCAGTCCTACGCGGATGACCTCCAAGCGTATGTCCACTGCTCACCATTGTCTGCTGCTGCTGCAGTTCGAGAGATCGCCCGAGTCGTGGGGAATTTGGAGGCCTGGATGTCCTCAAACCGTCTACGGTTAAACCCGGCAAAGACCCAATATATCTGGTTTGGTACGCGCCAACAGCTTGCAAAAATTAACCTTGAGGGTCTGGCACTTGAATTTCCCTGGGTTTCATTTGCCTCCTCAGTACGGGATCTTGGTGTAATTCTGGATCAAGAGCTCACATTCATGCGACATATTAATTTGCTTTGTCGGGACTCTTATTATCAACTTCGTCAGTTAAGGGTAGTCTCCCGTACTCTGACGCAGGCAGCTGCTTCTACCCTTGTCCATGCGTTTGTGGTTTCCCGTCTGGACTACTGTAGCGCTCTTTACGCTGGCCTCCCAGCTGCCCGCCTTGGGTGTTTGGACCGGGTTTTGCGTGCAGCCGCACGTCTTATTGGTCGCATCCCCAGATTTGGCCAGGTTTCTCTTTATATGCGGGATGTTCTGCACTGGCTCCCTTTCCCGCTGCGGATCGCCTATAGGGTCTCTGCACTGGTTAGGCGTTGTCTAGAGGGACTTGCTCCCCCATACCTGCGGGAGTTGTGTCGCTCTACCTCGGGGGTCTTGCGGAGATCTGCTCTTCGCTCGGCTGACCAGGCCGAGCTATTGGTCCCCCGCACGCGGACAGCCATTATGCAGCGACGTTCTTTTTCGGTCGCTGGACCTGCAACCTGGAATGGCCTTCCTGTTGCACTTCGCCTGGTCCCTATGACTCACTCTACCTTGTTTCTTGCAAACTTAAAAACTACTCTCTTTAGCCGTGGTTGGACTAGGAGCGCTCCTGAGTAGATAACCTTGAAGGGGCGCTATATAAAAGCTCATTAATAATAATAATAATAAGAGTGAACTTTTACACATTATCCTTGCTCGTGAAAATAGTTGGACACCCGTTTCACTCATCCACAGATGTCGCCCCACTTCAAATTTTGTTTTTGACAATTAATATGGTGTTTTAAATCTCCATAGGCAATTTTTACTTTTGCAAACATGAACTTTTCGTCGATTTGCTTTCATAAATAGAATAAACAATGCATTTGTTATGTAAACAAGATGCGACATTTCCTGACCCCGATATGGTTGACCCCAATTATCGCCCAAAAACTAAGTAGCGACATTGTATAAAGTTTCCAGTCCTGTGTATAATAGGTCCGTGCCCCTTGCTCAAGGAATCTAATTTTAGTCCTTGACCCCTTGCTAATAAGTACATAATAAGATTCAGTTTTGGCCTGGAAGGTACGTAAAGTTACATAATACACTGAGACTGGAGTGAGGTGAACTTAAGAAACTTTCCTTAACTATGCGTGAAAATTATTCTGTGAGATGCCGAAGAAGATTATGTAGCTGGTATTTATTCTACATGTACAGACAGCCCAGGTCATTGCATGGACTGGCCACATTAAATTGACAGTTTGCACATATGGTTGAACTGTCTGCAACAGTTTTAGATTGTACACAGAACTTAAGACTTGCTTTTTCAGTCACCTTATCCAATGTAGATTAAGAAAACGGCTTTAAGTCCCACAGCTCACCACATGAGGTGTCATCATTCATCCATTCATTCGGAGCATTTATATAGCGCCTCTCCAAGATAAATACTCAGAGGTGCTCCCAGCCCAACCTCAGCAGAGAAGAAGTTTTCAAGTGTTTATAGAAAGTGCATTCAGAATCCCTCGCGAAGACCAGATGCAGATCGAAAGGGAGGCCATTCCAGGTGAATGTCCCAACCACTGAAAAAGCAAGATGCTGTGTTGTCGAGGCGTGTACGCAGAGAACAAATAATTCACCCATGCAAAAGTGCTGCCTCTTATGCATCTTGTAGGCTTAGAAGTTGTAGATATAGATACGGTACCTGAACTATTTGATTATGTATATTTCCATTAACAGTATATACATAATGTGAGTTCCTGTCTGCATAACATAAGAATTGTTTGGTTGTTTCAGAAGAAAGTATTTAGACATATCTGAATGTGGCTCATTTATCAGTTGCGAACCCAATGTTGTTTCAGACAGTTAAGAACTGTTCTGCAGATCAAATCTGCAACATATAGTAACCAAAGGTAAATACCTAACTAACTGGCAATTATTAAGAAAGAACTGTGGGCCTTGCCCTGCCATTCAGTAAATTATGACCAAATCATAATCGTAAATTAAAACAATTTCTTCAGTGCTACTCAAGAGCTAAGTACAAAGCACCAGCTTATTCATTCATGCTGCAGGTTTACAGGAATCTTCTGTAGCGAATTGTTTGTCATAGGTAATTAGGTATGTTAGATGTTCATTTTGAGAGTGACTCTTTACCTGTTGTATAAAGGTGCATGGTCTTGGGGTTGAAAGATCTATAAGTTTAAATGCAAATGTAGAAACAGTACTTGAACTGATATAACTTAGAATTTTAATACACAAGGCTCTGGATGCAGTCGTTTGCCATGTTAGCTGTAAAACTTAGAATTTTATCACACAAGGATTTTGACGCCGTTGTTCACCAACGTAGCTGTCGCCTGTACAACACCTGTATGTCAATAAATAGTAGCCATTATGTGCATCTGACAAGATCACTTGGCAAGTCAGTCATGTCAGCAAATCCTGAACAATGGCTGTGGTTCAAAGTACCACTGCTGTAGCATTAGCTTATAAGGACTAGATTCTGTCAAATATAAACTCAGTATGCTCATATTGTAGCTCCGTTTGCTATTTGAAACTAGTGCAACAGATTTTAACTATCTTTCTGCACTGGTCAGATCTGTTGGCTGCTGTACTATTGCACCATATATGTTATGTAAGAGATGACTGTTATGGCAAACAGTTAAATTATTTTATATGTACACGTTAGTACATTACAAGAAATCATGCATACTAACACACAAAATGTGAGGGTAGCAATTGAGCTGTCTCATTATCTCCAATCCAAGTTTTGGTTGCCTAACTAGTTGTAGCTGTTGCTCTGATTTAACAAATCTTTTGACTGATACTTATATGTAACATTAACTACATGTAAAAGTATATATGTTTACATATGTAGGATGTTTGTTACATGCATATACTGGTATCTAATTTGAGTTGGATATCTTTAGTGTCAAGGCTGATAAACCATTAAAGATGACATCTTTGAAAGACCTTGCTGTTCTGAAGCCAGCAGTTGGTGTAGTCCAGATGACTTCAACCCCAGACAAGGAAGCCACATTTGCCCAGCTGTCTGCTTTGGTTGAAAGGGCTAAACTACGAGGAGCACAGGTTTTTTTAATCCTATTCTATGCATTTCGCCTTAGCCTGTGACAGTGATGCCTTGGACTGCTACAATGTATGGATTTACTCATCTGTTTCACACAGCTACTTTAAACATATGGCTTCGTCTAGTGTTGGCCCAATTACATTGGTTGTCTGTGGAGGAGACTGTGACCATGTTCTATTCTTAAGGCCACAGCAGTAAGAATCGGCTAACTCTGCCATGCCATACAATCTCAGATGGGAGGGACAATGCCAGACATGTCTGTCAATAATGGTAGCTATAGATTACTATTAAATATTGGATTGTAGAGTTAAGGAATTTCCATGTTTTTAATTTCATTAAGCATAAATCTCTTCCCTGAGGTTTTTTAAACAAGCCCTTGATTTAGCCATGTACTGTAAGGTTACGTAAAGGTTGTAAGGTTATGTAAAAGCAGAATACAGATGACAACAAACCTATTGAATTTGTGTAGTGCAGAATACTTATAGTGAAGGTTATTTAGCACAGAACAGTAAAACAAAGATTTCTTGCTAAACTTATCAGTAGACATAATCAATAAACTGAAATAATAATTGATTTAACTATATAATCTGTGAAAAGTTTTTTGAGACCACTGTTGTAGCAGATATGCCTACAGAACTCGTGATCGAGCGGCACTGCTGAGCAACTTGCATCAGGTGATAAAAGTGCATGCCATAAATGTTCAAATTACTTGGAACTATATTGTAAATTTTCTGAGAATAGTAAATTCCAGTTGCTTTCATTTTAGATGGTATTTGTGCCAGAAGCAGCCGATTACGTAAGTGAAACTCGAGCACAGGCTGTGGAACTTGCTGAGCCCATCGATGGACACACTGTAGGTCAATACAAAAATTTGGCTCACAGATTGGGAATTTGGCTGTCAGTTGGTGGCTTCCATGAGAAGGTATTGGGTTACACTGTTGCAATTTGATCTAATACAGGGTACTAGGTTTCTGTCAGTTTAATTGAAACCAGTCCATAGACTTGAGATTGTGAAGTGCATAATTTTCAGTTGTGATCAGTGTATTTTAAGTGAGGCTGACTGCTTGGATGAGTGAATGGATCCCCAGAGTTTAATGACACCTTGTGGCATGAAGGGCCGTTGACATCAACAGTAAAAATTTGTACAGTTGTCACCATTTAGCTTTCTGATATGATAGCTTAAATTTATAGGCCTATGTTCCTCTTCAAGAACTAATTTCCATATACTGGTACACTATATGTTGCATCTGCAATGTTTCTGGTTATTGACAACTACTTGGATTTTGGTGCGACAGCACTTTGGTATGATTCCATTGAAGTATTTTTTATTGTACAGTTACATTTCAGTACTTAGAATGGTAAAGTTTTGTCGATGGAATTCGTGTGCATATTTGTGTTTTTTCTATTCCATCAAATCTATTTCCACTTTTTTGTAGTATTGTGAATCTGGGACTATGCATATATTCTGTATGGTATGCAATTACTGGTATGTTTGTAGCTGGTTTATAATTTTATTGTAGCCTGTAATGGGTGATGCATCACATGTGTATAATACTCATTTGGTGATTGACAACAATGGTGATGTCAGGGGTGTATATCGAAAGACACACCTCTTTGATGTTGACATTCCTGGTGGTGCCGTAATGCGTGAATCAGACTACATCAAGCCAGGAACAACGATTGAGCCTCCAGTTGTCACTCCTGTGGGCAGAGTCGGAATGGCTATTGTATCTTTTGTGCTTAATAATTTCAAACATGTTTTCACTTGATAACATCTGTATTGCTTATGAATATTGCAATATCTGCTTGATATCAATTGCACTTTCATTAGAAATCCATATTGGATGGCTTTCTGAACTGACTGAAAGTGAACAGAATAGAATGGCTGCTTTCAATAATTAACTTTTGGATTTTGAAAAGAAGTTGGATGAAAAAAATATGTTGCTGGTAATAATTTTCATTTAGATAAAAGTTTCTTTGGTTTCTGACTAAGATGCAGTTTTCAGGTGGGTGTGTCTACCCCATCAAATTCTACAGGATACAACTGCTCTGATTCCAGGAAATTGCAGATGTTGATATGCATCAAATGTTTAACTTTATGGTTGGTTCCATGACTCAGAATGATGAAGTGCTACGATATGCGATTTCCTGAAATGGCAATTGCTCTTCGCAATCAAGGCGCAGAAATACTTACATATCCGTCTGCCTTCACGATTCCAACTGGAATGGCTCACTGGGAGGTAAAGTGCTGAATTAAACTACCATATTAGCTTTCTCAGATGGGTTAACAGTTATAGTAAAATTTCAGATCTTTTAACTTGTAATTGTTTAAACTAATCTAATATTACATGAACTGCTTGTTGATGAGAATATCTTTAAGACATATATACCTGAATAATAATATATGGGAATTATATAGTACATAAGTCTAAACTTTATAAGCCGATCTATGATTTATGTCACGGTTGTCACCTACCATATTAATTATATGTAGCAAATAAATTGTTACTTGAAATTGGTTGCAGTCATCTGGCATACCATGATATCTTTCTCTATGCTTCATTGTGTTTATCTGCAGACCTATCTACTGTGCTGTTGTTTCCCTCTGGTGACTGTCAAAGGCAAGTGACTCTTCATTAATTAATTACTTGCTTTGTCTGCAGACTTTGCTTCGATGTCGAGCAATTGAAAACCAGTGCTATGTCATAGCTGCAGCACAAACCGGAAAACACACAGTGAAGAGAAGTTCGTATGGCCATGCTATGGTCAGTAACTATGCACTTGTGAATTCAATGGTTTTTATTTATATTTCAGTTGGTTAACTGAGTTTTTGGTGTAGTTGATAAGTTTTTATTTTGAATGTCATTTGGCAGTTGGCATACTTTGGTTGCCTTTGCAACATGTAGAGACAGCAATTCATTTTGTAGCCAAAGGTTGCAGACAGAGGCTGTAGCAACACACACATACCATACGAACTGCTCTGTCTGTTGCCTGCTACTATAAAGCTTAACTTAACGACCTGAAGGACATTTGCTGCCTACTATTGTTTAATCCATACAGCTGTTAGTGGTCAAGTTGTACTATGTCTATAGCATAGCACTTAATTGTTCAACTTTTAGTTACCTAATATTGTGTAATTAAGGTAATCATGCATTTATTCCCTTTACCGTCATAAGCTGTTTTTCTTGAATTTGTTATAATGAAGTTATCATCAGTGCAGATGTGAAATAGCAATTCACTGACAGGTTGTACATTGCAGATATATTTATGTTTTCACTGCTTGACATATCCGTATTCAAAACCTTAAAGCCATACAAGACCATTCAAGCATCACCCATTTCTAAACAGCTTTATGTTAGTTAATCAGCTATCTGTTAGTTGTTTGTCAACCAATCTGCAGTTGTTTTAGTCTTGATCATCGTATTTTTATTGATGTTTATTAACACCAAATAGTAATCGATAATACAGTCACTCAAGAAAAATATTAGGCATCCAAAGGTGAGACCAAATGGCACGTCCTGTTAACAGGTGACCTAACTTCTTATAACAGATTTCAAGATGGAGTTTCAACTGTTGTTGATAAAGGTGTAATAAATGCTTGATTACCGTACCAATTACATATATATCAGCAGTGTTTGTTGATTTTGTAAGTGCTGTGTTATGTGAAATATTTCTCACAAAAACAGCTCAGTGCAGCCAACAAGTAACAATTTACCGGTAAGTGTAATTAAATCGTGCAAAAGATCATTCTATAGATGCAACAGAAGTTAAACAGAAAGTACAATGGAATAAACTACACTGACTTACATTAGTGCAATGGTATCGTATCAGCCCTTTAAGGCAAAACTACATATTAATTAGATAATATATTATAAAGGCAGTCTTGTTGTCCTCGAGACCAAGGTCTTGGTCTCGAGTGCACTCGAGTTCGTTTTTAAAAGTCTTGGTCTTGGTCTTGGTCTTGAGGTTCAAGGTCTTGGTCTTGGTCTTGAGGTTCAAGGTCTTGGTCTTGGTCTTGGTCTTGAGGTTCAAAGTCTTGGTCTTGGTTTCGCAAGACCAAGACCAAGATCGGCTGTCAACATGAACAGTCATTTAACAGAACTCAAGAATTCTGTATCAAGCCTGCTTGCATCATACGACCAATATCTATGGATGGATACAAGTCTTGTTGGTCAGGAAAACCCATTGGCAGCAGCAACAGTTATTCTGTATCAGACGGTATGATAAACCATGGGAAGATTTCAAAAGGACTCACTGACTATCTGTAGGCCTACATTTACATCCAGTGCTTGAAAAGCTTCTCTGTATGTGTCAGCGACTTCAGCACCTGTAGAACGTATTTTTTCACATGGCGGAATTTTAATGAGGCCCACCAGGCACGTCTTGGTCAGAAAATTCTGAGCGAATTGGTTTTTATAAAATACAAAAGGCATTTGGAATAACAGTTTGCATGAAGGACTTTTGAATACAAATTCGGATTTCTCTGCATTTTGCATTTAAAGTTAATTTGCTTGAATAAAATAAAAGACTCGTGTTTTCATTAAAATAGCGAATATTTCGACTTGACAATTTTAGAAGTCTTGACCTGATTGCGATTTTTTGGGTCTTGGTCTTGGTCTTGAGGTTCAAGGTCTTGGTCTTGGTCTCGAGGTTCAAAGTCTTGGTCTTGGTCTTGGTCTTGAGGTTCAAGGTCTTGGTCTTGGTCTTGGTCTTGAGGTTCAAGGTCTTGGTCTTGAGGTTTAAGGTCTTGACAACAAGACTGTATAAAGGTGGCAGAAGCTGTTGTTAGTGAATCGTTAAATATATATACTAGATTGCAGTTTATTAATGCAATCGTGTCTGTATTCCTAGGCTGGCAAAAAAGTTGGCTGTGAACTAACACCTGGAGTCTACCAACTGCTTACTGATTGTGCATGTAGCACATTTCTGCAGTGAAGTTGGGCAATATATTTAAGCAAGAGGTGCAGTTAGAAGCCCAGGTGATACTAGGGTATGAAAGACTTGGTGTTTTGTTTCAGATCATTGATCCATGGGGTAGCATAATCGCTGAATGCCACGACAAACCGGATGTATGCGTTGCAGAAATTGACTTGGCACTACTAAATAAGCGAAGATTGGAGATGCCAGTCATATCACATAAAAGACTTGATTTGTATGGCTCAGTCAGTCCATTATCATCTGGTGAGTTACTGCCATCATTGACTCTTTTGTCGTTTGCAGTGCACCATTGCAGAATTGTTCTGTATTTAAAAAGTGTGGTTTTTAGTGTAGGGTCAGTGTGTCAGTTGCAAGTTTTGATTATAGGTACTCATCTTTTAGTGCATTGAATCTGACCGATTTTTCTTGCCAGTATTCTGCACCAAGTCATAAGGTTCCTTCATTAAGTTATATTATAATAGTGTTACCTTCATTGGTGTAACCTCTATTTGCTTTTATAAATCTGATTATGTCCTCACTTTTACACTTTAACAACACGTTTGAGAGGTTCTTGAAAGTCGCTCTGTAAGTTTTCAGATATATGCATACTTGCATATATTATACTAATATATATTTGCTTGGTGTTTTTGAATATATTTGGGAACTTTATTTGATCTTGTCTACAGCTGATCTGGACTCGCAGCCCGAATACAACTTTGGTGGCCACACCATAAAAAATTCCTGTCTATTCTACCGTTCAGCTCTGTCGCTTGCCTTTGTTAATCGCAAGCCAGTTGTTCCAGGTCGTATCCGTTATACAGTGCACATATTAAAATTCTAATATTGGGATACATTTCAAGTGGCACAGATACTCAGTGATACTGGTAACATAAGATTCTTTGAGTTGAGGCTCAAGCTATTGTAACTGCTTATTGAGTAGGCTGCATTACATAACATAGTCTTCTAGTTTAGGATTTGGGTGTTGTATTGTACTAATGTTTATTCTGTGGATGTCATTACCTTAACTAAAGTTGCTTAGATGTCCTTGTCGCACCAATGAGAGTCGTTGAAAGACTTTCTGGTTTGACACCAGCTGAAGTGTCTGATCTCTTCATCGTTGTTCAGAAAGTTTCCAGGGCGATTGAGAAACATCACGGTGCAACTTCCCTGACTGTTGCCATTCAGGATGGTCCAGAGGCCGGACAGACTGTCAAGGTAGAAGAATAGCAATAGCAGTGCCGGCCTTAGGATATTTGGGCCCTGTGCAGAGTACACTGTACACCCCCCCCCCATGACACAAATCAAATTGTTTTTCATTGCTAATCATTTTATTTTAATATCTTGTTTACAAGTTTAAGAAGTAAAATTTAAAGTTAAAATATTATAGGTGTAATATATTTTTGAAACAAACTAAATCTTGGTACAATTTGACTTTCATTTTATTGACAAAAGAGAACATTTAATTGAAACCATAATATTATTATTAGGGTGTCTTGTTCGTGTTAATTTTTCATGACATTTTCGGCCCCCCTAAGTTGCGGGCCCTGTGCGACCGCATGGTTTCTCACACCCCTAAGGCCGGCACTGGCAGCAGTTGTATTTACACAGTCAGTCACTGGAGCCAAACAGGTAAAATATTAAGACGTAAGGTGCCTTATAACTTTGATATATCGAACTTCAGTATATTGCAAACTTCTGGTTGTATTGGACAACAGTTGATGGGGTCTGACCACAATCAATGCAAATGCATACAAACATAACTCTGATCTTTCATATATCAAAGTTTTGCTTGTTGTGAAGACATTTTTTCAGTCCTTACTTAAGTATGGGCTACAGATATATCAAAGTTACAGGGCCTGGGCCACACTGCAACTTGGTACTCTTGATCTGCCTAGTTTTACCGGACTGATGAATAAGAGATGTTTATTTTCCATACTGACTTCAGGCATAAGAAAAAGTGATCCACATGCCTGTTTGTGGGTCAGTCAGTTAAGGCTATATGTACTCTTATTTCACTTTTTATACTTTGGTCTCATTATACAGACCTAAATTCCAGACGTAGAGATTCTGAAAAGTAAGAATTCCACGGTGTCACTTTACAAAGACCTTGCTAAATGTATGTACAGTGTAACTATGGTATATCAAACTTCAGTATTTCAAACTTTTAGTTATATCAAATAAGAGTCAGTAGCCCAGCAACAACAAATACAAACAACTCTGTTTGATTGATTTTGCAGTTTTGTTGAAGTTTTCACTTATTGTGAATTTATGGTAAAGGCTTTTCAGTCCCCATCAAACTATTGGCTAGTAATTGTAATCAAGCATTTATAAAAGTGCCACTCGACGATTCAGAGGTGCTCCCAACCCAAGTCAGTGCTAGCGCTAATAATAAAATGGACTTCAGGCTTTTCCAAAACATGGGAAGAGAAAGACTGAGGAGCTCAAGGTGGTTCCAACTAGAGGGGCCAACATAAGCAAGAACTTGAAAATGTCTTTGCTATAGGTGGAACTTAGATATATGCAAGTTCTATAAAGAGTTGTCTGTATTTGTTACATTGACTGCCACTGGGTCATCAACTGTTAGTCGCTATAATAACTGAAAGTTCAAAATAACAGTTTGATATACTGAAGTTACACTGCAACTGAACTCTGGTGATGTACCACATGACTGCGTGAAAATACACTACTGTTAAGTAGAGCCATCAACAGCTAAAAACTTAAGATTTGTCTTGGCTCTGGATGTTGTATATGAAGGTCAGCCTGACCAGACGAGAACTGAATTTATAAAACTAGTAACTGGGTTGGGAAGTGGTAGACCAGGAAGTGAAGTTCGGACAAAGTTCAGCAGACGAGACTTTGTGTAGTGGGACATAATGTCCGAGGCTAGGGTCCTTTGCACAATGTCTCCGGTCTACTGAACTTTGTCAGTACTAAGTCTTGTAAAGTCTTGACTGCAGTTTTTCTAGCTTCTATTTAGAAGTTGCACAATAATTTTTAGCTAGAATCATGATATATTTTGAACTTGATACAACTAAGGTGCTGTGTTTAATTGTCAGCATGTGCACGTTCACGTTCTACCTCGAAAACCTGGTGACTTTCAGAATTCAGATGACATTTATGAAAAGGTATGTTCCTCAATTTCAGTTACGAAAAGACGGACTTAAAAGTTGGCAACCACAAGTGATATGTGGTTGGATGTTGTATATGAAAGATTTCCTAGAATAGATGGATTAGTATCATTTCTGAGTAAACGTAGAAGATTTACACTTTCACACTTTTGAGGCGGTTGTTGCCATTTAGGGGTAGAGGGCTACAATCAATGCCAATAGTCAACAGAAGTCACCCAGACAATGTAGTTTGGTTTAATTAATAATTAGCTAGCGGACAGCACTTGAACGTAATGACATGGTTTTAGCCTACTGCAGCTGAAGCCAGAGGACCTTGATCCTGGAGACGACTTAGTGTTCATGCTTGCTGATTACATCCTGCCACATTGTATTTTATTGTATTCAGATATTTATAGAGCGCTTCTAGTGGGAGGGCCAGAGATAAAGCAAGTTTTAAGAAAGGTAAAAGAGGAAGAGACGTTACCTGAGAGAATAGAAGAACGAACGAACGGAGGTAGCTCATTCCAAAGACCAGGGCCAATGGAAGCAAAAGACCTAGACTGAGCCAGAGAAATCCTTACACGGGGAACGAGGAGGTCCAAACGGTCAGAGGAACGTAGAGGACGAAGAGAAGCAGCAGAGTGAGGGTGATGAATTCAGTCACATAAATATTTCGGAGCGAAATCAAGTTGAGCCTTAGAGACAAGGATGAGGACCTTGAATTGGATGCGGGCAGAAAGCGGGAGCCAGTGGAGTTCTTCTGCCATAAAGGTGGTGATTTGAGAGAATCGAGGAATACGGGGAATTAATCTAGCAGCAGCATTGAGAATGGACTGAAGAGGAGCAAGGCGGACTTTGGGAAGACCAATGAGGAGGGAATTGCAGTAGTCAAGTCTAGAGCAGACAAATGCATGGACAACTGAAGTGAATTTGGAGATGAGAGAGGGCGACGGATAGCTCTAAGGCGCCTTAGGTGAAAATAGGAAGTGCGAGTGAGTTTGGAAATGTGTTCAGTAAAGGTGAGAGATTGTCATTTGTCAAGGGTCACTCCTAGATCACGAACGCTAGACGAGAAAGTGAAAAACGGAAACCTTTGAGACAGCACAGCAAAGTCGAGTTTCTGAAGTTGCTGAGGAGTGCAAAACCAGATAAATTGGGTTTTGGACGAATTGAGGGAGAGGCGATTGCAAGACATCCAGGTATGAAGATCATGAGAAAGAGCTTCGATGAGCCGAGCAAGAAGAAGTTGAGAGGAAGGAGGAATAGAGGAGTTAATTACAAATGTAGAGGAGTCATGCCTCTCGGTGGTTCATACAAACAATAATTGAATATCATTTTCCAGTCAGATACGAGGACATGAAATACAAGCAGGTCTGTGTGATTTATAGCAACAGCTGAATTAAACTGCGTCACCAATGCATTACGTGTTACAAACAGTGCAACTTGTTGATACAGGCGACCGATAGCCTAGAACAATATGTCAGTTATAGAGTGACATTCAGTGTGCATACACTGTCAAACATTCACTAGTCAAACATTTTACACGATTATAGAAAAAAGTTTTGACATCTTTCAGGGAAAGGACTTTCTACAAAATATTCAGCTACACTGCTACAGCCCATACTTAACTAATTATTTGATCTTGAAAGTGTTAACATAATATTTGTCACATAAAACCATTGTTGCTATATCATTTGTAGCTTGAGAAACACGACAAAAATGTAAAGGAATCACAGTGGCGGACAGAAGAAGATATGGCAAACGAGGCATCCACACTAAGAAACTACTTCACTAATTGAAGTAACGCCCTGAACTAAAATATTACCATGTTGCATTTTCATCCTGCTAGTGTGCACACCATCAGAAGGTGTATTTGTTTTAGGTTAAACATGCCATAACAGAATTATACAGACAGATCTGATTTTAGCAGTTCGAGTTGACAATTTCCTACAATGGAAGGAAACCAAGTAGGTTCATAAACTTAGGCGAGTTGGTAGAGGTAGGTGTCATGTTGCAGTCACTGACTGATGCAACCTTTCTGTCTGTTCCTTTAGCATCTTACATTCTTCTTGGATTTTATCAGTGATTTCTTTCCTAATTTCCATCTAAAATGAACAAATCTTCATTACTCACTGGATGTTCAATTAGATGTTCAAATGGAGCACCAAGCAGATATCAAATGTTAACAATCTGTAATAGCTTTAATGACGAGAGTTTACTAAAACCGACTGCAGCTCATCATTAAAGTGTTAATGGTTTATTATTCTAAAGGTCTTGAAACATCTGCAAGATATGAAAGTACCCATGTCTATCGTAATTCATCCTGTTCTCTAGTTAGACTTGCTAGACTTAAACATTATAACTGGATACTTACTGGTGTCTTAGTCGGTCTTAACTTGCTCAGCAGTTCACTGAAATCGAGCTGGCGTCCTATGACCACTGTAACGCGCTAAAAAAAATATATGCACTACATTCCTTTCAGCCAAATGCTTAAAATCTACTGGGAAACTTCTTTACAACACCATCGTCTGTTTAAACTCGTTTATGCACCATAGTCTGACTTGTCCCTGATCTATCGGATTTTGCTTGAAGAGACCATTGACTGGATAACAGCACTACAGACGTCATTATATTAGATGATAATTACAAATTTCATGATGTAGGAGTGCTTCTAAACAAACGTTATCTTAACTTAAAACTTGGTAATGTAGAAATGGTTACATAATTATTGTTACTGCCAATTTCTCATTTGAAAAATTTCTTATGATTTGATAACAATTCTTGGATGCATTATCTGCCAAAAAAATTGATGTTAACAAACTAATCTTGAGATCCTGTGAATTATTCTGATATTTTTTCACCAATCCATTCTATGAAACCAAGACCACAATAGCAACATAAAGTACCTTTCCTATGCGAGGAATATAAGGAGATTGGTTTGGAAGTACATCATCCATCCCTAAGAAACAGTAAAACAACAAAAGTTAAACTAGTATCATTCTGTTTTAAATTTATTGATATAATTTAATAACTACATCTCTTCTGTACCATTAAACCCAGTGCTTTTTTCTGGGAAAAAAGGTTCTGGAACGGAAGAATAGGTTCCGGAACGGAACAATTATGGGCGGGCTAAAATCCCGAGAAAAACGGGATTGGGTGGTTGGGAGGGGTCTCGATAAACACTGAAAACAGTACAAAACACAAAATTAAATTAAAATAACTAAATTATTGTCTTTATTATTAAAATAAGTCAATTATTTTTAGTAGCTGAAAAAAGGTGCCGGAACGCCGTTACGGCGCATTCCGGCTGAAAAAAGCACTGATTAAACCTAATGAAGAACTGTAATGTATTGTAGAAGTAAATATGTACGAGTTGTTCATGTACAAGCAGTCTCATGGTCAACTGCCTAATTTCTTAAGGATATTTAAATAGTGTCTTTTAAAACCTCAAAAGTGCTGATTACAGGAATTACTTTAAGATAAGCTAACCATTTGAAACTGTAAAACTTTCACCACTAAATCTTAGTGAATCATATGAAATAGATGACAAATTGTCAAAAAAAGTCCCATGTCCCTATCAGAACGTGAGGGAGGTCATCATTTCCTGCTCTTTAACCCATCCAGTGAAGCAGATTAATCCAGACGTCCTGGACAAAAATCCAGTAGGACTTGCAAATTACTTTTATCCAAATAAAAAATTCTGCCTAGAAACACAAGCTTGTTTGTGCAAATAGAGTTCACTCAGCAGGATCAAAGCCACAACCGTTAGCTCTCACACCCAATGCACTACTGACAGACCACTGTATTGCACAGAATCTAATTGTGTTACTATTACCATGTGCTCTGATTCAATGATGACACTTAAATCAATTACGACAGTTGTAACAAATACCAGTATGCATTTACTTTACTTGTACCTTGTGAACCATACAAATGCAGTGAATGAACAAAGTCATCAATTACCCAAGTGCCACAACGGCAACACAATTGGAGTGATTTTGCAGTCCGCTATTAAACGACCAACCCCTGCAACATTTACAGCCAACTTTTACATGTGTGATACTAGTAAATACAGTATGCAACAAAAAAGCTGTTATAGCATTCAACAGACACAAATTTTTTAATAAATTTGTTATGCTACAAATGTCTAACGCATACAAAGTCACAGAATTGTGAATCTTAGGCACAGTTAGTCAGTTACCATGTGAAGAATTGTTAGATATCCAGATGTTTGAAAACCAATGAAAAATAGAGTTTAGATTATGATTTGTGGTGTTTCCTGGAGTTAGAATAAGAGTTCGACAATCGAAGAGAAACACTGGTCCATTATTTCAGGTAGCAACATGGAATGCTAGACTCCATCAGTCTACTACACTGTGGCTCAGCCAAAGACATACCCCTAGATTGCAGAATGGAGATATTTATGGTTGAACGTTGGTAGGGGTGCTCATTGTAAGGATTTATAGGTCAACCACACTAGTTTAAATCATATTCTGAATTCTACAGGAAGACAATGCAACTCGGGTTTGATATGTAGAGTTGAAATATAAGATTACAGTCCAAAGTGACACCAAGTCTTCTGACAGTTTTTGATAGCAGAATAGCAGTGCCCACAAGGTCACTGCTGAAATGAGAAGGGAAGAACACAGATGGTGGCATGTGCCAAACATGATTGCTTCAGATTTCTCTGAGTCTGTGGCCAGACCATTGAAGCAAGACTGCAAGCACTGAAGACAGGCACTTTACAAGTTTTACCTTGCCTGACTGATCTGTGGGTGACAGAGCAATGTAAAGCTTAGTACCACTAGTGTGTTGCTGTAGCTGGACTACAAAGTGATTGGCTGATAAGTGAAGATTGTAAATAATAAGGGGCTAAGAACAGATTCCTGTGGGTCATCAGCAGTGCAGAGAGAATAAGACCAAGCAGTATCAATTTCCACTTGCTGTGAAAGATTGCACATGTAACAAGCTAGCCAGTTTAATACTTTAACAATGAGAATGTACTAAAAGTGACTGGGAAACCAATGCACGTCGTCATAGCGTTACGGCACTCCCAGAGACACTAAAGCTTACCGAGTCTAGAGAGTACATGTAACTGATAGTGAACAGTGTTAAAGCAGCACTAAGGTCGAGATATACCGAGAGGAACACCTTTACAGTATCTACAGATTAGAAGATGTCCAGCGTAAAGGCAAGAGCAGTGTAAGTGTAAGCAGTTTCAGTTTCACAGTAAGCAGATTGGCAAGGACTTAGTTTCTTAATTCATGTAAGAATTAGGCATTCAAGGATCTCTGAATTGTTATTGAGGTTCAAAATGGGTTTATAGTTTGGCATGTATATATGCACTTACTGTAGCTCCTTTTAAGTACCTCAAAAAGCGCTGCCTATTCTGGCTTGGGTACAGAATGAGTTGTATTAGGGAGAGGAGAGCAAAAAGAGAAACAGAAAGCAACAGAGGATTTTCTCTAGAATGGATATTTTCCTGAACTAGCACACAGATACTCTGCACACGATAGGCTAGTAGTAATTGATTCTGTTGAACCTGACCCACAACTCTTTTAAACATTTTAGTGTTATGGCTTCAAACGCATTAAAAATAAAAAAATATTGATAACATCAAGGACTTTTGAACGTAATTACCTCAACTGAAAATGAAAACTTGAAGGTTAAGTAAAGGAAAGCAGTCCAATAAGCTAAACCTGATAAGTAGCCATGGTATGAACATTTGTGTTGCAACTTTTAAGAATCTCACAAAGATGCTGAAGCACAGCTATCTAACAATTTAAATAAAATATCAGTCTTAGATAAGCAGAAAAGTCTTGAGCTATACACACATACATACATATATACATACAGACAAATACAGAAATCTTGTAACATCTTTCTGTCCTGGCAGGAATTTTATCCCCAAACTCCGAGATGACAGTCCAACACACTAACAAATAACAGTACTCTTTGCCCATACATTGATTAGGTTTAAGTTTTAAGTTCAATACTCTGCATGAAGTCCTAAAAATTGAAAGGAAATTTCGCTATGACAAGTATAAAAGAGTAGGCTTAATGAAGTCTTACCCCATTTCAGTCTAATGAATTCATGAGTATCATTGACTCTGCCTAAAATGACCAAAAAATAGTTTCATCCTATTACCAACGCATCACATGCTGCTGTAAACAATCCTAAAGCATTCCACTGAACAACTACTTACATTTTATTTAATAACATTGCTGTTTACATAAAGGGATGCTGACTGCAAAACAGATTAAACCATCACCAGACAACTACCTAGTGTATGTACCGAGGAAGCCTCCACATAAAAATGCATAAAATAGTAATATAGTATAATGGATCAAGTCAAATTCATTCAGAGATGCTATGACATTATCAGTATACAAAGAACTAAGCTGAAAATAGTTTACGCAAATGAACTGCAGGAAAAGAATAAAACTCACATTTCTCAAATGTTTCTGATATGAGGGCTTGGTTGTTAGGGGCCAACCACATATTACGTACGCACTGAGGGGGGACGGATTTTGGCGATTTTGCGTACGGGTGCGAACGGGGGGGGGGAGGAGGAACAAAAGTGTACGTATGCAAAAATAAATTTCTAATTAACACGTCCACATTAGCCTATTTATAACTCTGTATTGTCCTATAGTCGTCCGATGGCATTTTATTACATTATATAAAAGCCATGTGCAGTTATTCTGTGCTGTGAACGAGACACCTATAATTTGTCTATATTGGCCCTAACTCATCCTTCAATCTGGCCTAAAGTGCAGACTGTCGAGACACTTTCTGCAGCTGGTCTTTGGGGGGGGGGGTGCGTCAAGTGTACGTACGCGGGGGGTGTGGAAGAAAGTACGCCTGCGAACAGGGGGGGGGAGGGGGTCCAATTTGCCCGGATTTTGGCGTACGTAATATATGGATGGCCCCTTACATAAGGAAATTTTGCAATTTACAAATAGCATTTATGTTGGGCATGAATTATGTATGCTATTATCTTATTAAAAACTAGCTGGATTACCCGGCGTTGCCCGGGGTTATAAGTTTCACACCACCACCACCACCACCACCATCATACCACCACCACCACCACCAACAACAACAACAACAACAACAACAACAACAACAACAACGACTGCTTGGCAATCTTGACAGTCGCCCTCTGGCGGCGACTGCTTGGCAGTCTTGGAGGCTCTTGTGGCGTCTGGCGACCTGTGGCGGAGACTGCTTCGAAAGTCTTGTAGACGCCTTCTGGCATCTAGCGACCTCTGCCGTGGAGTGACTGCTTCGCAGTCGCCCTCTGGCGGCGACTGCTTCGCAGTCTTGGATGCCCTTGTGGCGTCTGGCGACGTCTGGCGGAGACTGCTTCGCAGTCTTGTAGACGCCTTCTGGCGTCTAGCGACCTCTGCCGTGGAGTGACTGCTTCGCAGTCGCCCTCTGGCGGCGACTGCTTCGCAGTCTTGGAGGCCCTTGTGGCGTGTGGCGACCTGTGGGGGAGACTGCTTCGCAGTCTTGTAGACGCCTTCTGGCGTACAGCGGAGACTGCTTCGCAGTCTTGTATACGCCTTCTGGCGTCTAGCGACCTCTGCCGTGAAGTGACTGCTTCGCAGTCGCCCTCTGGCGGCGACTGCTTCGCAGTCTTGGAGGCCCTTGTGGCGTCTGGCGACCTGTGGGGGAGCAGTCTCCCGTGGACTGACTGCTTCGCAGTCGAAGAGGGTGAACCGGGCGTTGGCGCGTTAAAGAAAACGCCAGAAATCTAGCCCTCACTGCCGGTCTGTAGTCGGCCTCGCCCTTAGTAAAGCAGACTGGTTGTTTCATATACTGTAAATAATTTAGATCTTTGTCTTTGAACATACATGTGTTAAAATTTTGCTGTAAAACGATGAATATACTTCAAATCGATCGTCATTATATTTTGTGCGAAAGTAAACAACTTATGCGCATTATTAATGACGTTGGGGAATACCGGCGCCATAAATAGAACCGCGGTGTCGTTAAGCGGATTATTAATGACGTTGGGGAATACCGGCGCCATAAATAGAACCGCTTGGCAGTGGAATAGGCGAGCTTGCGCGTTATGGACGGTCGGGTGGGTAGAGTTTTGGGGCATTTTCACCATGGTAGGGGTGAAAACGGGGGACGCGAACCCCTCCACTGGGTGTCCGAAGCCGAGGCCGACACATTAGTGAAGGTTTCGAGTGAAAAGGTGCAAAATTGTAGAAGTTAAGCCCGGTCAAACAGACAGACAGACACACACACACACAGAAAGCTGGCTTTATTTATATAGATGTAAGAAACTACAACCCTGGAAATGATTAAACAGCCATACCAAATAACATGGATACTGATATCAATACAAATTGTAAGCCCAACTGCTTTTTTCAGCTAGGTTATATAATGACCCCCTTAGGTTTCCAGTTGCCTAGATTACTGTAACTCGCTTCTTCCTGGTATCAATAAGTCAAACACGCTGAAGCTGCAGAGTGTTCAGAACTCTTTGGCTAGAGCCATAACTAATACATCTAAATATGAACATATAACCCATGTGCTTAAATCTTTGCATTGTCTTCCTGTTCAGCAAAGAATTAGTTTCAAATTGGGGCTTATAGTTTATAAACCTTTGAACTTTGGCCAGCCACAATACTTAAAATCAGTTCTTACTCCCCAGACTTATCATTATTCAACAAGGTCATCTGGTTATCTTTGTCTCATCATACCTAAATCAAGAACTGTTCTTGGTGAACAAGCTTTTTCAGTTGCTGGACCTACTTTTAGAACTCTTCTGATCTGTCCGCTTTTCTCAGTCGCCTGTGTCATTTCGTTCTCAACTTAAAATTTTCAAATTGCTTATCCACCATAGGCTGCCTCTTTGTCTTACAGACTGATCTTCTGGATACTGACATGATTATGGCTTGGTTTTGGCGTGTCATCGGTTGATACCTTGTGCATTAGACACTGGTGAAATAGAAGTTACTAATTACAATTGCAATTTCAACAGCCTATAAATTTGCCAGTTATACCCTATCTTTCCTGCTGATTGATGCCACTTGGTACTGGTTAACTGTCAAAAGGACTGCTCGTGCCTTCACTGACCTTCAGGGAATGTGTGAATCCAGGATCCTGCATTCAGCTTTTCCAGAATGAAGTCCATACTCTTTTGATAAACACCTTCACCTCGATTCACTGGAATCGTCCGGCCAAGAGCAAAAAACCTGGCATGCCACTCTTTATTAAAACAAACATCCGAAGCACCAAGCGTCCAGCGCATCACTTCATTATTTGTTACCACATGACGCCACTTCAGTATGCCTAAATAAATATATATACAATCACATCTGATAAACATTCATCATCATCATCATAAGTTCTTGATGCCAGCCATTCGGCGGCGATTGGTACGAATAAATGATCTCCATTGTCCTCAGTAATTTGTCAAGTCCATTACTCCCCTTAGCAGTGCTTTTTTCTAGAAAATAAGGTGCCAGAACTGAACAATAGGTTCTGGAACTTACAATTACGGAAGGACTAAAATCCCAAGAAAAACGGGGTTGGGGGTTGGGAGGGGTCTCAATAAACACTGCAAACATTTGACAACACTGAAATTAAATTAAAATAACTGAATTATTGTTTCTATTATTAAAATAAATAAATTATTTTTTAGCAGCTGAAAAAAGGTGCCGGAATGCCGTTCCGGCGCGTTCCGGCTGAAAAAAAGCACTGCCCCTTAGTGTTAGTCCAAGTGATCTTATGTCCTCATTTATACTATCTATTCAGCACAGCCTTGGTCTGCCTTTGTTTCTTTTCCCTTCGAATCTTGCATGTAGTGCATTGGGTGGGATTCTGTCAACGGACCAATAATACACACGACAGGAAAGTCCTTATTAATGGTCATATGACTAGCTGGATTAGACTTTCACAGCAAATACTTTCACAACTTGGATGCATCTCATTTCTCAGCTGGAAGAGCAAGACACAATATTAATGATGGACAGATGGATGGATAAACCACGAGTGGCAGGGCTGGAATGCTGTGTTTACTGTTGTCTAGAAGTTAATACAAAATTTGATTAAGACAAAATTTTTACTCTTGTTTTGTCTTAATTGATGTGTACTATATAAACCATTTTATTCATAGACATGTGTATTACAGTATATTATGATGACATGTGAACAAGTTTAGAATAGCTTGTTTTACGGCATAAGTCTACTATTTTTGGCACATTATGTACTGGCAAACATTTGGTTGTACCATAACCAAACCTAGAAACCAAAGCTTAAGCACATGCACAGTACATACAAAATGAATGGCAAAAGAACTCCATGACTTTCTCATCTTACCCCAAAGAACAGGTTCATCCAAGCACGAGTGATGGTTGCTGAGAGTGAGAAGAGGCTGGTGGGCAGGTCGCTTTTCAATGGCATTGTAAAGTGCTTCTTTATTATAAATGGTCGTCTTGTTAAGCCTCTCTACAGTTTAACAACAACAGACAACTGAAAATACTTACCTGTTTTTCATTCTATTTACATTGCCTTGTTTGAAAGCGATTGAAATGAACTATTAAGAAACATTAATTAATTAGTACAATATTATATTATTATTATTGTTAAAATATTACACTCTTTAGTATTTTACAATTATTAAATGCAATATGTACTACAGCATAAAATACATCTCCATGAACTCAATGCCATAAATATGCAACTTAATACAACATGCAGAAAGTAAATAATTGAAATAATAAACTTTATGAAAGGCACCTAAGCAGAAAATAATTGAATATATTTAGTCTTCCTGAGTAGCACAACACTGTTTAGTTTTGTGTCACCATTGATTGGTGAATAAAGATCAATATAGGTTAAGTAGGCACTTTCCCATCCCACAGATCGAAAATATGCACAGCATGAATTTCAAAGTGTTACACGTGGAGTCACTACATTTACTTCTGTGCTCATGATGGTAACAAAGTCACACCATGTCACACCAGATGTTCAAGACTTGCCAAGGTTGTTACACAGCATCAGGCAGGTATAAAACAAATACTGCTAGATAGCAGGCTGTCGACTAGGCTACTATATCAATACTAAAAACGATGATGCAGATTACGATCATGCCAGCGATTAGACTGACGATTATTGCCATTAAAAAACTGGTTGCACAGTTTAAACTATGACATGCCTTTGTATTGGTCTTGCTTCAAATACAAGTCAATATAAAATTTAATTTAATGGCCAGTGACTTTTTTGTGTTCATAAATTTTTGTTTTTGCTCTTTGAGTGGTGCTATATAAATGTTCAGATACAATTACAAAATAACAGAAACAAGAATCACAATACGTAATGATTAAATAAATCACAATTTATTAAATTTTAAATAATAAAAATAGAACTACCT
Organism: Allolobophora icterica; assembly: GCA_963556255.1. Lineage (NCBI taxonomy): Eukaryota > Metazoa > Annelida > Clitellata > Crassiclitellata > Lumbricidae > Allolobophora > Allolobophora icterica. The sequence goes on along the minus strand of OY744606.1, from coordinate 39,283,814 downwards.
GCCCATATTTTGCTTAACACCCCAACACCAGCAATGGTTATTTTACTGGCAAGCGCCCAACTGCGAGAGGTACGATGAGTGGCTGGGAAAGGCCATCTAACATCTGTCGGCATCTTGACAAGAATGCTGCTGACGAGTGACGGACATTAGCTATACGTCCTCAACTTAAAGCTGCCTAAAATCATATATTTAAACAGCATCAGATTGAGTTTATTATACTGTGAGCCCTAAAATGAGAAACTAAAAAAACTTTAAAGATCACTTGGTTATTCTATTACTAGATACAACTGTACCTTTCATTCACGGTAATATTTGCTTTCCCATGTTCAAAGAACTTCCAAGTTTATGCGGAAAAGCGAATAGATTACCCATTCTCAATGCTGTTTTATAACTTTTCACAACTTTTGCTTAACGAACATACGAGGCTTTTGCTATGAAGTGTTAAGGTGGAGATTCCAATTTAAAAACAAATTAAATAAAGTTTTAAAACGTTATTTAGCAGGTTCTTGTTCGTCAAAAAATAATGCATTGGGACAAATAACACTTTTAAATGTTTAATAAGAATTACCATCACCAACTTCACGCCCTGCAATTCCGATCACTCCTTTACACGTTTTACTTCTTCTTCCCATTCTTCAGAAGATCGTAATCTCGAGATTTCTACAGCGCTCAAAAAGGAAGTCGCGGGAACTAGCTTATTTTTTAGGCGCTCAGTAAAAACAAAACCGATAGGCGGGGATAACAATCGGTTGCAGGTCAAGATCCAAATACCGACACCTACCAAAGAAAACTTAATAACCTCAATTTATATGTATATTCGTTTATTCTAAATCAACGAAGGATTACACACCGCATCACAGCTTACAGCAGTCAATAGCAAAATTGATAATAAAAATATATATTTCAAGTGCTATGATAAAGAAATGTATGTGCTAGCGAGATGGATTGAAGATGCTTCTATACAAAAGGTGAGGGATGAAATTCTTGTCGCCTTTGGGTGGAAGAGAATAAAGCGCTATATAAATCGAATTTACACAGTGCTTCGCGGATTTCTAATTTCTGCCGGCTTTGTGTACTCCTCAACGTTCGTGTACGTAATGTTGGTATGTCTAGTTATTTATACAACGCCTTCGAAAACTTTCACAGCGCGCTGATACATTTATTTCCATACCGTGAAACTGTCTAACCTTAAGTAGTATTCATAAGATAGCTTATTAACTATTTATTTATCAACTTGACAAGCTGATGCTTCGTTTAAATGTCATTCAATGACCAAGGAGATCAATCTGGCAAAGGACTGGAAACTCTTTTTAAAACATTGCTTGACTATCGGAGCACTTATACACAGCAGCGCTCCTGGCGGCTAGCAAGTATCACGTGTTTACATAAATTATTATTACAGTAGTTTTATATAGCGCCACTCATGATTATATACTCAGGAGCACTACCAGCCCAACTCAAACAGAACAGTCTTAAGGCCAGAAAGGAACAGGGAAGGGTGACCTATTGGCGTTAATCGCAGTGCTACCGTGCTGGAATGTGACCTGGAATGGGCTATTCCAGGTCACAGGGCCAGCCACAGAGTGCACGGTGCTGTCGGGTTACTCGGGTAGCAGCAGTCAGCTGCACAGCCGAGCGAAGAGAGCCACGCACGGCGCAGGATGGCCACAGAGAACAATACAGAGCACTGAGTTTAAAGAAACTCGGCGAATTTGTTAGTTTAAAAGTAAAAATTTGACAGTTGAAAGCAAAACATCAAATTTAATATGTGCTGTAGGCCTACCAGTGCTTTTTTCAGCCAGAATGGCGTTCCGGCACCTTTTTCAGCTACTAGAAAATAATTTATTTTAATGATAAAAATAATGTTAGTTATTTTAATTTAATTTCAGTGTTGTGCAGTGTGATTCTCCTTACAGATTTTATTTTAGTTACAGTTATAGTTAATGGTTTTTCGTTTTAGTTATAGTTACAGTTATGGTTAGTATTATTTTTTAGTTATCGTTAACGAAATCATTTTATTTTCGTTAACGAAAATATTTTCGTTACCGTTATCGTTAATGAGAATCACACTGTTATTAAGACGCGTTACACAATTTGCTTAGAGCTTCGAAAGGCTTTGAAGAATGGGTGGATTCAGGCTTCAGCTTCATGAATAAGCTTACCTAATATACGACACTATAATATTCACCGACATCCAAGGAAAAAAATTGATTACTCAGTTGCATACCTACCCTCAAATATCTTTGAGCTTGTTTTTATGACTGAAATATGATGTTTTAAACCTCTGCAGGCATTTTTTTACTTTGAAAAACATAAATATTCGTCGATTTTACACCATAAATTTATTATCTTAATGCAATTTGTTATTTAAAAATACGCGATATTTTCTTTGATTACTCGATTATCGCTTACAAACAAGCGCACGGTTTCCGGTCCCGCGTATTATGGGTCTTTGCGCAAGGATCAATAGTGGATGCCTTGCCGTTATTGTATGCTAGGTTCTGATGAATCACAAACAACATATAATAGTTATAGTTTATTATGCTAATATGAGGGTCTACCTTTCTATGAACTATCGGCACTTATTTACTTTGTTGTTCTTACTGGGAAGTTATGTGCTTAAAGTAGAGACGTTTGAACCGTTTACGACGGGCGCGCTGGCTTTGCTGGGCGTTGGCCTTATTGGGTCGGGATACTGGTCGATCACCTGTAAATTCAGAGAATGCTGCGATGATGGATGGGTCCATTTCAATGCAACAGGTACTTCTGTGACCCATTTTGTTGAGTTTATTTCTCAACAGGGCAATTTTGCATAAAAAACACTGAGAAAGTGAACGGGTGTGAGTCTGGGTGCATAAAACGTAAACTTATGATTTATACTTGCACGTCTCACCCACAAGTTAGCCATCTGGCCAGCACAGAGATGCTTAAGTAGTGCTTGGTTGTCATCCCAACGCCATTAGTGAAACAACACCACCAGCGAAACCTCATTAACCCTCCGAAGCAGAATGATGCCTCTAGATTTCTTTTAGACTAGCACCTTTTAGGGTAAACTTGTGCTATGAGGGTCCCTATCTAATGTTATTGTTTGACCAAAATTCAAGGAACTATGTATTACTGTGTGACAAGAGTTCGCACCTTGACACTAGTTGGCACCCAGACAGTGAACTGACGAATAACTAGGTAGCGCCAGTGACGCCAATTAGGCTATAGGAGACGAGTTCACTTATGAATCAATGACGCTAACAACACTAATATAATTATACTAACTGATCAACGACAATGACACTAATAAGGCTGGTGTTTGCCACCACGGTTCCGACTATTTAAGCAGCGGTACAGACTCAAAACATGCACATGCCTGTCTAAACATTCGTGTCTGAATATTTGTCAATGTGCTTTCATTTAAATAGCCTTATAATTGGTGTCTGGGCGCTAACTAGTGTCAAGGTGCGACCTGTTGTCACACAGTAATACATAGTCCCTTGAATTTGGGTCAAGCAGTAACATTAGATAGGGACCCTCGTAGCGCAAGTTTACCACTTCTAGCAACTCAGATGCAAAAATTCCTGCATTGGCTGTATTAGCCACCATCCTCGGCTGCATCTGCCATGAAATAAAACTGGTAGACCTTCATACTGATGACTAAGGGACTTAATCCTTGCGGCCTTTGATATCGATCATTAATAGGCTGGTGCTCTGCGCTTGGCCTTCGAGCTTTAGAAGTTTGCAGATTACAAATACGATATGTATGTATGTATGTTTGTACCTATGTATGTATGTTATGTATATATACATGTTTTGTATGTGTGTAGACACTAATTACCTTTAAAGTACCTCACAAAAGTGCTCCCTGTGTCAAGCTAAATTAATTTGAAGCCATTAAAGAAAAAAAATTAATAAGCGAATAGTGTTGAGATAAGTGGAAGAGATGAACTTATACACAAATTGTCTCTTTTTAAGGAGTTATATTGAACTAGATTAAATAAAAAATTATGCTTTAAAGTCAGGAATAGAACATTTAATTTTTGTTTTAGGTTTACGGTACGACTTGGAGCGTCAACTTCATGGACAGCATTTGGTGAAGAATTCAGTGATCAAATCGTTAAAAGGACATTTCAACAATCCTCATCCAGATAAAGCTTTGGTACTCAGTTTCCATGGCTGGACAGGTTCTGGAAAGAACTTTGTCAGTAGGATTATTGCAAATAATATCTTCGAGAATGGAATGAAATCTGGCTTTGTTCACCTCTTTATTGCCACTCATCACTTTCCTCATGCAGATGAAACTGAAGTCTATAAGGTGATAACTTTTTATATGAAGTGTTATAATATTTAATCGTAATTTTAAACTCCAAATTTCTAGAGCGCCACTTGAAAGCTTAGTGCAGGACACCAGATTATTCACAAGCACTGGGTTTAGCTGAGGCTAGATGAAATTGAAGGATCACAGAAATCTTCAGTGTTCATCTTATTTCTGATTATGTGTATGGTGTGTTTCACTGGCTGCTTCTCTCTACTCTCTAGCACTTTGAATTTTATAGAAAATGCAGAGAAACGTCTTTACTCCTTTTGCATACACCTCAACAGTGCAACATCATGCCTTTTCAGTTGTGAAGCCCTCCATCTAGTACCTTGAAAACAAGTTATGTGTAACATTAGGGCATTACGTAACCCTTTTACCGTGGTCACCTCAAAGGAATAAAGCCATATCTAGGCTCCCCAAAAAACACGGTTTGAATGTGTTGTAAAATTACCAGCAATCACTAAGCATATAAGACATAAAACTTTATTTACATACAGGGAACTCCTTCCCTAAATCACTAATGCCAAAATTATACTTTTGGATGGTAGCTTCAGCCTTCCTGCATACACAGGTAAGCGTTGCAGGTTGTACAATGAAGTAAACTCTTTTTGAATTCTTGAATGGAACATGTGTGGCTAGTATACCAAAGTGTGCACTCAAATATCTGTTGAACTTTACTATGCATTTAACAGAAATATTGGTATTGGTTACCTCAGCTGAAGATGATATTCACAAAGTGATGTATGACAGTCCTTTGATTTATTGCTCACCTTCGCTTGCACTGCTCAGAGATTGGTCATGCCTTTCACGTGAAACCAATTCAGTGCTTTCAGTTGTAAAAATTTAAAAATACTTCATGGCATCTCAGTCATTTGTACAACTGGGATCAAGATCTTTAAGCTGTGGGAAAATGTTTGGCTAAAAAGTATAGTCTGTTATGCCAGTGACTTCTGTTTGTCCTGAATTGCCTGCACCATCACCTGTGGCTATCACATCTCTAATTGGCGCACCTGTGATAGATGTCATCATTTTAGAATTATTATCAATGTTATCATTTTCAGTCTCAATGTCGGAATTATCAGCTTCACAAATATTACACTCTGTACTCACCATTGCTTTCTAAAAACTGAACTGCCTTGCCTACAATAGATAATAAACTCTGGCTGACACCCAACTTTCACCACCTTGATTCCACTTTTAATTGATCTTTAGTTATCACACACAAGGAGTTGATAGGTAACCCTTCAATAATCGACAACTTTGTATTATTTGTTCTATTTACACAAATCACCTAAGGAAGTAAAACCGGGTTATTAGTGTCTAGGGAATATGATGCCTTTGATAAAAACAGTGAACTGGTTTCTCAGGATACAGTAAAGTGTAAACCAGTTTTTCTTTTTCTCAAGTTAAAAAGGGCTATATAAGCTGTTCTTGCATGGCCATATTTTATTAATGAAAAGGCTTGGCTTCTCAATAGAAGGTCTTTTAGTTTCTTATGAGTTTCTTTGCGTTTTCTCTTCAACCCTGTTGCTTTCCATTTAGGATCAGCTGCGTGACTGGATTGCAAGTAATGTGAGCGCCTGTGCACGTTCAGTCTTCATTTTTGATGAAATGGATAAAATGCCAACTGGTCTCATCGATGCTATTAAGCCATTCATTGACCACTACGAAGATATCAATGGCATTAACTACCGGAAAACTATTTTCATATTTTTAAGGTAATGTACATGCATTGTTGAAAAAGAAATGTTAAAAATTGGATAACTTGTTTCTAGAAAGCATCTATTATGGATGTTAAATAAATCTTCTGTTACAGCATTTTGTAATTATATAAACACAAAGTTTTTCTGAATGCCAACAGTTGTTCACAAACAAAATGTAGAATAAAACATCAGTGTTAGTCTGGTATACTTGTTTGATTCAAAATTGTAGTGTTCGTGTGTATTTGTTTAGCATGTAAACTTAAAATATATTGCACAGTTATCTAATCAAAACATGATATAATGATTTCCATCTCAATTTGTCCCAGTTATCTGTCAGTTCAGTGAATTATCTAAGTTTTATGAAGCATAACTAAGGGTCAATAGTATGACTGCTATTTGGCCATGGTCACCGCAGATTTACAGTGCAGAGTTTCTCGAATGGGCCTACAGACATGCTTGGATGGCAAAGGCGAGCCCTGGATAGATTGTAGTTAAGCAAACATGTTGTGGACAGAGATATAGTTTATCATTGACTTGTTAGAATAGCCTGGATTGCAACACTATGAAGTTTAATAAAATATTTTGAATTAGAAGAAACTTATCACGTATTGCTCTACATGTAGGCTGTGGTAGGCCTCTTCAAAATGTTACTTTTGGTTTAAGTCCAAACTATGGCGTGTCGCACGTAAAATTGTAAATTCTATTGTATTTAAAGTCTGTGATGACCATTTTTAAGTGGAATAAACTTTAAAAATATTTTATTCCAGTTAGCAGTCTATTGTAATCATATTTTATACGTATGTGCTGTATGCATCATTTGCTGCACTGGGAAGACTTGCAGCCAGAATGTGTTGTGCTAAAGATGAACTCTGTCGTCATCATCTCTGTGGACTTCGCCAAAGCTATTGACATGGTCCGTCTCACTCCTCCTTACTGGCCATATTGGACACTCTTGATCTCCCAGCCACTATCCATAACTGGATTATCAACTATTAGTCAAGGACCGGGGCCATGTCACCACGTTCACTGGAAAAGGCTGAAATCAACGCCAGCATTGTGCAGGGCTCCGTGCTTGTACCTTCCTTCTACGTCATCAGAGCCTCTGACCTCCACCCAGTTCATCTATGTAACATCTATATTAATAAAGCGAGAATTCTGTGTGTGTGTCTGTCTGTTTGACCGGGCTTAACTTCTACAATTTCTCACCTTTTCACTCGAAACCTTGACTGCTGTGTCGGTCTCGGCATCGGACACCCAGTGCAGGGGTTCGCGTCCCCCGTTTTCATCGCTACCATGGTGAAAATCCCCCAAAACTACCCACCCGACCGTCCATCACGCGCAAGCTCGCCTATTCCACTGCGAAGCGGTTCTATTTATGGCGCCGGTATTCCCCAACGTCATTAAAAATGCGCATAACGACACCGCGGTTCTATTTATGGTGCCGGTATTCCCCAACGTCATTAATAATGCGCATAAGTTGTTTACTTTCGCACAAAATTTAATGACGATCGATTCGAAGTATATTCATCGTTTTACAGCAAAATTTTAACACATGTATGTTCAAAGACAAAGATCTAAATTATTTACAGTATATGAAACAACCAGTCTGCTTTACTAAGGGCGAGGCCGACTACAGACCGGCAGTGAGGGCTAGATTTCTGGCGTTTTCTTTAACACGCCAACGTCCGGTTCACCCTCTTCGACTGCGAAGCAGTCAGTCCACGGGAGACTGCAAAGCAGTCTTCCCCACAGGTCGCCAGGCGCCACAAGGGCCTCCAAGACTGCGAAGCAGTCGCCGCCAGAGGGCGACTGCGAAGCAGTCAGTCCACGGCAGAGGTCGGTAGACGCCAGAAGGCATCTACAAGACTGCAAAGCAGTCTCCCCCACAGGTGGCCAGACGCCACAAGGGCCTCCAAGACTGCTTCGCAGTCGCCGCCAGAGGGCGACTGCGAAGCAGTCACTCCACGGCAGAGGTCGCTAGATGCCAGAAGGCGTCTACAAGACTGCGAAGCAGTATCCGCCAGAGGTCGCCAGACGCCACAAGGGCCTCCAAGACTGTGAAGCAGTCGCCGCCAGAGGGCGACTGCGAAGCAGTCAGTCCACGGCAGAGGTCGTTAGATGCCAGAAGGCGTCTACAAAACTGTGAAGCAGTCTCCACCACAGGTCGCCAGACGCCACAAGGGCCTCCAAGACTGCGAAGCAGTCGCCGCCAGAGGGCGACTGCCAAGATTGCCAAGCAGTCGTTGTTGGTGTTGTTGTTGTTGTTGTTGTTGGTGGTGGTGGTGGTGGTGGCGGCGGCGGCGGCGGCGGCGGCGGCGGCGGCGGCGGCGGTGGTGGTGCTGGTGTGAAACTTATAACCCCGGGCAACGCCGGGTAATGCAGCTAGTTATCAATAAATATACTGACGATTCTTACCTTCTCATTGGCACCAACTTCCTGCATACCGTCGTCGAGGAAATGGAGCACATCATCGAATGGACCTCAGCTAACAATCTCCACCTGAACGCCTCCAAGACCTGAGAGATGGTAGTTACCCTGAAAAACTGGGTGGGCCCACAGATCCCCCTGATCACTCCAGGGCACAGCATGTTGAATCTATGTGGGTGCTCTGGGTCACACTCCACTCCGATAAGGGGATGTCACAGCACATTGATCTAGCCCTAGCTACCTGCTCCCGGTCGCTTTATGCTTTGGGAAGGCTTTGTGCCCATGGCCTCTCTTCCCTTTTCTGCATGAGGTGGCCAGGGCCACAACCATTGGTCACCTTATGTATGCCTCGCCAGCATGGTGGGGGTTACGACCACAGATGATGGATTGCGCATAGAAGCCTTGTGCACAGGAAAATAAGATGAGGTTTCCTGCTAATGACACCCCGACCACAGAAAGCCTGGCTGGGGAGGCTGATGACCGCATCTTATGGGTGGTCTGTTTCTCCCTGTCCCATGTGCTTCGGAACCTTTTCCCACCGATGCACTCCTGCAAATATGACCTTCGTCGACACTCTCAAGAGTTCTCTCTGCCCGCCAAAAATGATCAAAATTTTATTTCCAGAATCCTTTACAAAAACATCTACTGCTAAATTAACCTGCCCTTATCTGGCTTCTACTAACTCAAGACTCTATTATACAAAGTTGTTTTTCTGTCAAATTTTGAATTGAAAAAACGTTTATTGAATTGAATTGAATTGGCTGGCACACTGTGTTTACTGTTGCGTAATGGTTAATATGAAATTTGGTTATGACATAATTTACTCTGGTTCTCTGTCTTTCATCTTAACCAGTTTGCAGTGTAGTAGGAGATTGTCAGTGAAACTTGAAACTCAAAGATATTCTTTGATTTTTGTCATCTTTTCATAGTAATACTGGAGGTGTTTCTATTGCCAAAAAGACATTGGATCACTGGAGGCAGGCCAAGAAGAGAGAAGATCTCGAACTGAACGACTTTGAACCTAATGTTACTCTAGGAGCTTTCAACGAAGCAGGTATGATCAATCAATCAATCAAATCAATCAATCATAAAATTTATATAGCGCCTCTTCAAGAGTTCTACTCAGAGGCGCTCCCGAGCCAGGCCTGATCATAGAGAAAAGTCTTCAATAGTGTGTAGAAGGAAGACGAGTGTGTACGAGGAGATAGGCGAAGGAAAGATGGCAAGTCATTCCACACTGTTGGACCAACAACAGAAAATGCTCGACGCTGCATTGTAGCAGTGCGGGCAAATGGAACCAGAAAGTCACCCCGAGTAGAGGAACGAAGAGCTGAGCGACCCAATGTTCATATCAAGCATAGAATGGACTTGTGTGTAATAGTAAGCAGTGTAATTTGGTGCTTAGATAGGTAAGCAGAGGCGGCAATCCCAAGGGCGGGTCGAGGGGGACAAGACCCCCACCTCTAATAGTGGGGGACACGCTATACAGTTGTCCCCCAATTTTGAAGAAACACCATGAAAGGTCAACAAATTATCTTTTTTTTGACCAGATCAGTTCAAAAGTGTCCCTTGTCCCCCTCTGAAACAAGATTGCCACCAGTATATGTAAGTAAATAGATGATGTCTGCTTCACATTGCCTTGGAAAGAATCTCTGAGAATCTTTATGACCTTGTCGATGTCCAGATACCGGTACATACGTTCAGTGTCGCATGTCCTCTTCTTCAGAATTCAAATGTCATCCGAGTAGCTAAAAAGAAGTCAGTCAGTGAAAAACTCACTTGATAAGTTTGGGATTTGTTAACCATTTCCAACTATATGAAGCTAAGTTCTCCAACCATATAAGTGGAATATACATATGCAGCTAAGTTAGCACTGTAATCAGATCCATTGCTTCTAAGCAGAGTATTCTGTACTTGCCATTAAAACCTGATCCCTGCTGTCTCAAGTCCAGAAATGTCTCCCATCGTGTGAAAATTCTAGTAGTTATTGCTCTGTGTGATAGCAGTTGTAATTGTAATTGTAATCAAGAATTTATATAGCGCCACTCACAATCAGAGGCGCTCCCGACCCGGGTCAGTGTCTTCACTGACAAAGAGAAATGTTTTCAGGCACTTGCGAAACTGGGCAGGAGAGAGAGAGAGGAGGACCAGCCTAAAGCCTTGAGGGAGGCTGTTCCAGCTGGAAGGGCCCACAACCGCAAAACTACGGGACTGGGCAGTAGCAGTGCGCATCCAAGGAACTAGCAAGTGGCCACGGGCAGATGACCGGAGAGAGGCCTGACCAGACAAACTGGAAACTGGGGTGCAGTAAGCCCTGAGATACAGCGGAGCTGAGCCAACAAGACAGCTACGCATGAGGGAAAGGACCTTAAATTGGATGCGTTGGTGAATGGGAAGCCAGTGAATTTATTTATTTTATTTATTCCGGATATTTCTATAGCGCCTCTTCAAATCAACTACTACTTCTACTCAGAGGCGCTCCCGATTACAGCATTGATAGTGTGCCGGAGTTTTCACGCCGAAGCGCCACGAGCAATTGCGAGTGAAGGACTTGCCCAAGGTCCGTACGCAGCGGCTAGAGTGGGATTCGAACCTGTAAACCCTCCGGTCACAAGGCGCCGAACTTACCACTGAGCCACCACGCCCGGGAGTCCCGGATGTAGGAAGATATATGGGCAAACTTCATGATGCCCCCTATGAGGCGAGCAGCGGCATTAAGGATGGACTGAAGTTTAGATGTATTAGTAGAGGAGAGGCCAATATAGACAGCGTTTCCGTAGTCAATCCTAGTGCAGATCAGAGCATGAACCAAGGTCACAATCGCATGCAGCGGAAGAGACTGGCGAATGGCACGAAGTTGGCGTAGATAGTAAAAGCACGAACGAGACACACTATTGACTTGATCAGATAGAGAAAGAGTAGGATCTAGAACAAATCCAAGATCACGGACAGAGGAGGAGAAGTACACATTGGGAAATCTGAGGCACAGAGAGTCAGTATCAATCCTGGCAAGCTGGACACGATTACCAAGCCAATGTACTTGGTCTTATCATAGTTAAGACGAAGGCGATTTGAGGACAACCAGAGATCAAGAGCAGAGGAAGCCTCCAAGATGCGTTCAACCATAAGAGCAGCTGAGTTGGCTGGACCATGGAGGTAAGCCTGTGTGTCATCAGCGTATTGGTGAGACGAAACACCCGTTGGACCAAGAACCCCAGCTAGATCCAAGGTATACAGAATGAACAGAAGGGGAGCGAGGACAGAGCCCTGAGGTAGTCCATACGGGATGTGGGTCCAAGGAGAGCGGGTAGGTCCAAAAACAACAGAAAAAGAGCGATCAGTAAGAAATGAGCGAAACCAAAGAAGAGCAGAGTCAGCAATGCCAAAAGATTTAGATAATCGGTCTAAGAGGGTGGTATGGTCTACAGTATCAAAGGCAGCACTGATATCGTAAAGAGCAAGTAAAGTGACCTGGCCACGATCAAAGGCTTGAAATACTTCAGCTAGAAGGCGCAGTATAAGCGATTCTGTCGAGTGGAATTTCCTAAACCCAGACTGAAGAGTAGGCATAAGAGAGTTAGAGTCAGTTGATACTGGTCATTGGTAGTATTTGTAGTGGACTGCACAACATGATGAAGAAAGCTTGTCGGCACACAGTGGCTTAGTTTTTGTAATTGGACAGTGATTAGAATGGACTACCAAGCATACCACCATTTTGCTCATGTCTTTTTTACGAATATTTCTAGTGATGTCAAACTATCATTTGATTAGCAGGGTATGCTCTGTTTAACATTGTTGCTCTTAAGCTATAAACTGTGTTTAAATTTTAGGTGGTCTGTGGCACAGCAGCTTAATAGAGAAAAACCTCATCAGTCTCTTCGTTCCGTTTCTTCCTCTGGAACGAGAACACGTGAAGCTGTGTATCCGAGATGATCTCTTGTCCAAAAATCAGACTGTGACCGATGAGTTGATTAACAGTGTGGCTGACACATTGCAGTATGAACCACAAGATAACCCAATTTTCAGCAAGTCAGGGTGCAAGCGAGTTTCACAGAAAGTTGACTTCATGATTGAAGATTATTTATAGGAATTTGTGACAGATTTTATCATTGATCATGTTCAGAGTTAGTCATATGAAGAAGGAAGTGCTTTGCATATACTCAATAAGTTATGTAATAAATATGCAGTGTTTGTTTCATTACTATTATTATTATTATTATTATTATTATTATTATTATTATTAGGCCCTACTGTTCTTATTACTATTATTTATTCAGGTTTTATTATTATTATTATTATTATCACCACTATACTACTACTTGTGATTTGATATAGCGCCGGTGAATTAGCTGGTCTCGGCTTTTGTGTGATGCTGAGAAATTCCAGATATTTACATTTCATTACTACCACTGCTATTACCAATCCTACCACCATTAATATCAGTACTATGACCACCAGTACCACTACGACTATTAATATTACTATGCAATTGATTGTTGCCTATTGAAAGTCATTTATTACTCTAGCTTTTGTCTATGAAGATTCGACCTGGTTTAACAGGGTCCACTGCAATTCTAAGGATGATTCTGCTTCTGTGGTTGCAGCAGATTTGAACACTGAACAATCACTTGGTAAAGATCTGTAGATGAATAGTCATGTGGTAGTACTATTACTTTTCACTGCTGCTTTTGGGTGTTGAACACTTGTCCATGGTTCTCAACACCTGTTTTCCTGTATGGGTTGTCTTGTCTGTTTTCTTCAAAAACATCCCAGAGCTCAAAAGCTGCACATATTATTATGATTATTGCTTCTAAAGGAAAGCAACAGATGTACAATTACTCTATATACCTGCACACATCGTTTGGGAGACTGTTGATACCTCGTCTGTGTGCAAAGGGTAAATGTCGTTTTGCTCCCGTGATCTATGAGTTGGATGTTTAGGTATGTGATCGTAATAATACTGGAACTTGTTGTATATAAAGATGCATGCGCACTTGATGTTTTCTGCTAACCTTAGACAAATTAATGCAATGCATTTTGGTTGGTATGATGCAATTTTGCTACTAAAATATGAAATTTGTGGCTTTGCATGTAAACTACTGTCATGGAGATTATTTGGAAATAAAATATGTTATGTCCAGCGTTCGTCTCGTTGAGTGGAATTTCTTTTTCTAGGTTCATTCCTATAAATGTATTATGGAGAGAGATGAAACAGTAAATACTGGAGTTAAAGGAGACCCTGCAGATAGTTAAAGCACATTGCAGATACGAGGCAGTGAAACAATTGTATGAAAGACTCTACTGTGAATGCACAGTAGCACGGCATAGGAGTCGCCCATAAAGGACGTCTTGAAGAGGAGGAGAGAGGTTTCTCATAAAATGTGGATAAGGAGGGTAAGGACTAAGCCCAATGTGTACATCTGAATCTAAATTTGATAGATAATATATAGCCTGCTTCTGAATCCCACACTCCGGCCTTTAAGTCAGTCGCTAAATCATCAAGTCAGTCGGCAATTCCTTAGCGACTGACTCCGAGGACTAGCCGTAGGCGTAGCCTATTGCATTCTGCAGGTCTGTTTAGAGTGTATCATTATAGAAGCGACAGCACAGTTTCGACTTGTTTAGCCTAAATGTAATTTACGCTGCTTATCTCATTGTAGAGATATAGGGCCTATCCTACGCGCACAGATTTGAATGAGTGAATGAATAATGGATGTATGAGATTTACGTGGTAGAAATAACGATATAGGCTACTTGAATCCCAGGCACAGTCAGTCGCTAAGGGACGAATCTATGGACAGCCGACAAGAAAGCTACATGAGCTTATGCTTAGGAGACTGAAAGATTGTCGAATAGAAAGTTTAAAGTTGCAGCTTAATTGAAGGATAAGATTGTTGGACCTGAAATATATATATATAGGTAAAGATGTGTTATTCCAGACTGCTAAAACCACGTTCACCGATGGCCCTGTTCTGGAGTCGCAGCATTCCTCCTCTCCAGCAGGGGCGTCTATCCCCCTAAGTCATTGGAGCAACTTTCCCTTTCCCCCTTCTTCTTCCCCTTCCCTTTCCTGTTTCTTGGATGGAGCATTTGCTCCAAGGTTTCTATGGTGTAGACGCCTCTGTCCACAAGTAGGCCTAAAGTGGATGGCATTGATGCATGCCTCACACGATTAAACGAATTAAAACAACGCTGTTTTGTGTGTACAACTTCTTAACAGTAATATTTTAAAATTTCTTTCATTTTGCCTTTTCATTACGATTTGCTTATATTAGGCCTATAATGTCTCTTTCTTCATCTGCTCCATGCTTCAGTCACCACATTAGGCCTATACAACTGCATGGTAGGCTAGTAGCTATATTCTTTAGTCGTGAGTCATCAATGTCTAATCCCCACAGACTTGTTGTCCTCGAGACCAAGGTCTTGGTCTCGAGTGCACTCGAGTTCGTTTTTAAAAGTCTTGGTCTTAAGACCAAGACCAAGACCGGCTGTCAATATGAACAGTCATTTAACAAAACTCAAGAATTTAAAAACGTATCAAAGCCTGTTAGCATCATAGCCTACGACAAATACCTACGGACGGATGCAAGTCTTGTTGGTCAGGAAAACCCATCGGCAGCAGCAATTAAGTTATGCTGTGTCTGGAAGCCCTGCCGAGACTTTTTCTGAAGCCAGACGGTCTGATAAACCATGGGAGGATTTCAAAAAGGCTCACGACTTGTACATTTACATCCAGTGCTTGAAAAGCTACTGTGTGTGCCAGCGACTTCAGCACCTATGGAAAGTGTTTTTTCACATGGCGGAGTTTTTATGAGGCCCCACAAGACACAGAAAATTCTGAGGGAATTGGTTTTTATAAAAATACAAAAGGCAGTTGGAATAACATTTTGCATGAAGGACTTTTGTAAGTACGAATTCAGAATTCTCTGCAGTCTGCATTTAAAGTTAATTTGCCCGAATAAAATAAAAGACTCATGTTTTCATTCAAATAGCGAGTAGTCCGACCTAACAATATTTTTGTAAGGAAAAGTTTCTTAGACTGAATGTGATTTTTGGGTCTTGGTCTCGGTCTTGGTCTTGAGGTTCAAAGTCTTGGTCTTGGTCTTGGTCTCGAGGTTCAAAGTCTTGGTCTTGGTCTCGAGGTTCAAAGTCTTGGTCTTGGTCTCGAGGTTCAAAGTCTTGGTCTTGGTCTTGGTCTTGAGGCTGAGGTCTTGACAACAAGACTGAATCCCAGTGTTTTTTCTACAATTTTCACACTGCTCAGCGATCGTCTGAATAAGGCATCTACCTAAAAACGCATTTTCATTCATCCATTCCAGGTACGTCATTTCAGCTTTTTCTAGGGAAGGAGGGGAAAAGAGGTGAAAAAATTTTCGCGCTCACGAGTGAATTGTTTTTGGGTGGGGCAACAAAGCTCCCGCAAGTAGGCACTAGGCAGAGTCGTTCCCTAACTGGGACCGCCAGAAGCAGACCGAAATCCTAACTTCAATGCGCTGGGAAATAGGCAGTCAATGGCGCACGTCAAGGTTATAATGCGAAACATGGTCTTTGTCTAAATATATATGATGAGGACAATGTTTCTGTGTGAGTGTGACGAACGTCGATCAATACACGTACGCGTCTAACCAAATGAATTCACGTAATTCTAATCTACACCGACTTTTATTACCGCATTATAGGCTGCAAAGTTGCCACTATATAAGAGCGGTCTTACTTAAGTGGCTTGTATAAGGACGGTATAAGCGTTGAGTAACACGTGTTCTGGGTGTCATATTGCATTTTAAATAAGTGGCACGTTCCACTGTTCTTTAGAAACGACTCTTGCGTAATCGGATTTAGCATTTTTATGGCCCTATTTCCACACGCGAAGACATGCATGATGCATATAAGCTTACCTCATAATAATTATGAAGTCCTCACGTGTTGCATCCTAGGCTAGATCGGCTATCCATAATATATGTAATAAGTAATATATAATATTGGGCATGGATCGTCCAATGATGTTTAAATGCGTTGCGGGGCTATATATTTACTAAATGCTTAATTATCAGTGTTTTGTGTTCGTGCGAAGTACGTCGAAAAGAATCTGGACTTATTGTTCGTGCGCTGAGCCCATGCATTCGGCTGTGGTTTATTCATGGACTGCAGATTAGCCGAGAACTCAACCCGTCACACTTACAAGCGAAATTACGATAATAGCAGATTCCTCAGCGAAGCATCTTCTTCCACCTCCGAATAGCATCCTTCCTGATCGTCGCACGCGATAACCATTAATTAGGGCTGCGAAGGCCTAGAAGTCGTCATGTAGGCTGTACGACGTAACTTTATTGAGAAATTGAAAAGGTAGCGTACATCGCGATACAGACATGTACAAACGCACATATATGGAGATCAAACACAGACATACTTACTGATCCCCAGACAGCCAACCCCATCTAGTGATGTAAATATCCCTGTAACATTTTTCCGGCAAAAATCCGGATTTTTTTACCAGTCGAAATGGTGAAATCTGGTCAAAATGATTTAAGTGATGTAATGTCTTGGTTATGTTCCCAAAAGGTGTGTTGAGCCATTTATGAGCTGCAGCCAAATATTGAAATGAATAGTGACACTGCCCTAGTATGACCCTAGGCCTACTGAATTGCTAGCAAGACAGTTTGTTTCAGAAACATTTTTATTACAACGTTAATTCCGTGGGCCTTAATTGGTCTTACCCATACAGAGCCAAAACTTTGCTCCAACTAAGTTTGACTGCCGATGATGGTCCCGTACATCATAAGCGAAACAAGAACGGCTGTCAGGGTATCAGAGTGGGACGCTTGGCGGGGTGAGGCAGTGGCGTATTTCGTCATAAACCACGTGACAATACCAGTCTTGTTGTCCTCGAGACCAAGGTCTTGGTCTCGAGTGCACTCGAGTTCGTTTTTAAAACTCTTGGTCTTGGTCTTGGCCTTGAGGTTCAAGGTCTTGGTCTTGGTCTTGGTCTTGAGGTTCAAGGTCTTGGTCTTGGTCTTGAGGTTCAAGGTCTTGGTCGTGGTCTCGCAAGACCAAGACCAAGACCGGCTGTTAATATGAACAGTCATTTAACAGAACTCAAGAATTCTGTATCAAGCCTGCTTGCATCATACGACCAATATCTATGGATGGATACAAGTCATGTTGGTCAGGAAAACCCATTGGCAGCAGCAACAGTTATTCTGTATCAGACGGTATGATAAACCATGGGAAGATTTCAAAAAGGACTCACTATCTGTACATTTACATCCAGTGCTTGAAAAGCTACTCTGTGTGTGTCAGCGACTTCAGCACCTGCAGAACGTATTTTTCACATGGCGGAATTTTTATGAGGCCCACCAGGCACGTCTTGGTCAGAAAATTCTGAGCGAATTGGTTTTTATAAAATACAAAAGGCATTTGGTATAAGAGGTTGCATGAAGGACTTTTTAATAAAAATTCGGATTTCTCTGCAGTTTTCATTTAAAGTTAATTTGTTTGAATAAAATAAAAGACTCATGTTTTCATTAAAATAGCGAATATTCCGACTTGACAATTTTTAGAAGTCTTGACCTGATTTCGATTTTTTGGGTCTTGGTCTTGGTCTTGAGGTTCAAGGTCTTGGTCTTGGTCTTGGTCTCGAGGTTCAAAGTCTTGGTCTTGGTCTTGGTCTCGAGGTTCAAGGTCTTGGTCTTGGTCTTGAAGTTCAAGGTCTTGGTCTTGGTCTTGGTCTTGAGGTTCAAGGTCTTGGTCTTGGTCTTGGTCTTGAGGTTTGAGGTCTTGACAACAAGACTGGACAATACCAGGGTGAAGGTCATTCAAACTACGGAGCTTCGATATGATTCAAGACACACTAGCCAGAGGCACCGTCTACGCTAGCCTAATGAAGCTAAATACCATTAAGAAAAATTCATCAGTGAGCAACTTCGCCACTGTCCTTACTCTGTGCTGCCAGTCCCAAACCAAGCAAAGGGGGAGGGGGACGTCGACGGTCCTGACAGACACAAGATATCGTTAAACATTGGAAACCACTCGTCAGTAAGCAAAACAATGAACAGAAAACAACTAGAAGTCACTAGAGGCAGGTCCATGCAGACACCTAGACCCCAACAACAAAGGAAGGTTGACAGTATCATGTTCAGAGTCTCTGGACCAAGCTGTGTATATGTTACAGGGAATGTGTATTTTCAGGGAATATGTATATTCCCTGAAAATTTCAGGGTATATGTATATTCCCTGATTCACTCAGGGAATGTATACATTCCCTGAAAAAACCAGGGTATATACATATTCCCTGAAATCTTCAAGTGATTTCTATACACATTCCCTGAAAGCTTTCAAAGACACAGCGACATAAAGTCAACAGTAGGCCTAGTGCTTACCCAGCTAACACACCCACACGGGACCCAGACGGGTCCCATACGGGTTGCCATACGGGACCCGTACGGGATACCCGGCGGGATCCCGCCGGTTTTTGTCCGCGGTTTCCGTACGGGACCCATACGGGATATCCCGCCGGGCATCCCAGTTCATTCCCAGTTCATTCCCAGATGACTAAAAAGTGATACCCAGTTTAGCACAGTTAATGGGCGGCGATCCCGGGGTCGAGGGGGACAAGACCCATTTTAACAGTGGGGAGGACACACCATACATCTGCCCCCCCCCATTTTGAAGAAACACCAAAAAAGTCAACCCAGTTTCTTAATCTCTTTTTGAGCAGATCAGTTCAAAACTCTTTTTGACCAGATCAGTTCAAAAGGGACAAGACCCCCTTGAACAGTAGGGGCACACACCATACATCTGCCCCCCACCCCCAAATTTTTAGGAAACAGCAAAAAAGTCACCCCAGTTTTTTTATACCTCTTTTGAGCAGATCAGTTCAAAACTCTTTTTTTGACCTGATCAGTTCAAAAACGTCGCCCCCCACCTGTCAAACAAGAACTCTGCCAGTGGCACAGTTTACAGTATAGTATGCAAACTGTACTGTAAACTGTGCTATATAGTTAAAGCAATAAATAATCAACAAAAGCGTTAAATGACACATCAATTTAATAAAGTCAATTTAATAAAGTAAAGTAATCATGCAGTCGATCTGCTCTGTAATTTCATTTAACAATAATGTCATCAGCAGTATTGGTGAACTCCTGATCAACACTGATCGACTCTGACTCGGTCTCTTTGAATGGCTCCGATTTCAATAGTTGGCGGCCTCCAGTGCCATGATCCCTAGCATTACCAAACCAAATGGCCAACTCGTCTTCAACCATTTTCCTCGTGCTGTCCATGGTAGCAATATTATGTTTTACCGAACCTGAAATTTCAAACATGAAACATTTAGATTAAAAATAACAAGTTACAAAGAACAAGAATTAAGAATTTGATGTGCTCTGATTTGTATTGTAAAATGGTATTATTCCAATAACTCTTTCTGTTATTAAATGACAATATTTAGAGACACTGCCTGCACAATGTTGACTAATGTAACATAATAAAACAAAATGTAATCATTACACCCGTCAATCACACAGGCTGTTACCAAGCTACTAAGAACTAGTGAATGCAAAGCTTAAGAGTGAATCATTCATATAAAAGTAACTAAGAAACCATTTCATTCTACAGAATCATGGCCTTTTTAATGTTTGTTCAACACGTACTCCCGTTTAAAATATTCTAATTGCACCTTGTTTTCGATCAGTTCATTAAGGATTGCAGAGATATTATAACTACATCACAAAGACAATTAAATGGTTGTGTACTTTAAAATTTCTCAGACTAGTCTTCAACGTTGTCGACTCTTGTTGCATGAAGCCCTGCAATATCGTCATTCTCATCTTCACAGAGTGCAGTACTTATTGATCTCGACAACTATCCAGTTTTGATGGTCACGGCAGCTGCAATGTTTAATTCAGCAGCAATGACGCTAGTTTTCAAGTTTATTGTAAACGTTCAACAATGTATAAGCTAAATTTAAAGGATACTATGTTCAAATGAAACTTTAAGCTAAATTTATAGGAAGTTTAAGCTAAACGTTCAAGTATAATCTATGAAACTTTAAGCTATATTTATTGGATAAATGTTCAAAATGTTTAAATGAAACTTTAATGCGACTTAACTGAGAGATGTCAACATCTAACACGGATAAACTTGAAAACTAGCGTCATTGCTGCTGAATATTTGTCGATGTGCTTTCATTTAAATAGCCTTATTGGTGTCTGGGCGCTAACTAGTGTTAAGGTGCGACCTCTTGTCACACAGTAATACATAGCCCCTTGAATTTGGGTCAGACCATAACATTAGGACCCTCATAGCGCAAGTTTACCGTACAGTCCATAACCCTAACCAGGGCTGTAGTCGAGGGTATACGCGGGTATACACTATACAGTGTGTACTCACCTCTAGAGACCGTATAGGCCTACTCACCTCCCAAATAGTTATATTTATTTATATTAAAATACTGTAGCGTATACTCACAAAATACTGTAGCGTAGACTCACCTCTAATTTGTTTCGGAAAACTAACCCGTAGCGTGTACTCACCTCTAATTTTACCACTACAGCCCTGACCCTAACCCACTGCAATCTCCGTTTCGTCTATCCCGACCACAATTAAATAGGCTTACAGCATTTACATAAACTGTTAATATACGCAGATATAGGTTCATTAGTAGGCCTATAATCAGGGACGTATCTAGCGTTGGGCTTGGGGGGCTTAAGCCCCCCCAAACGAAGTTGAAGCCCCCCCAAACAAGTCAAGCCGTTGTATGCTTACGGCTAAAATTCGTATGAACACTGTATAAATGTTGCCATGTTCAAGGCTTAAGCCCCCCCCCCAAACGAAAAAGGCTAGTTGCCTATAATAAATATAACGTAATCTTACTTTTCACAGAAACACATCGCGATCTGTCAAATATGTGTACATTCGAAACGGCAGACACACAAAATGGCGGACCGGCGGTAGAAATACGAATACCGGTAGGAGGCGCCACCGACGCGGGCTGGACCGTAAGGGTCCCTTACGCAAACCGTGGTCAAAAACCGCGAGAATTCCGTACCGTCAAACCGGATGAAACCCACAAGGGACCCGTGCGGGTGTGTTTGCTGGGTAGCTAGGGTTATAATTGATCTTAAGTTTTTACCCGAGCTTGGGAAATGGAGGTTTTCCTGGACCTTGGTTTTTTCTTTGACTTTTCTTGTTTTATTTAAACCCTGTTGTACATTCATTTAATCAATTTTTTAAACGGTCTGGATGGTCGAGGTCGATAAATAAATGGCGCAATATGCATGCTATACTAGTTTATTTATATTTAAAATATTACTAGTCGAAAGACTAAAGGAGACTGCAGACTTAGACTGAACTGTTTTGGAAGTTTTCTGGAAGTAAACTGTTGCCCTTTTCAAAACTTAGGAAATTATTTTTTGAGTTTCATAGTCCAGATCAAAGGGGGTTTCCAGAGAGTAGTCCAAAAGAGGTCCAAGTCCGATTTCCAGGGTACCAGATCAGAGGTTTCCAGAGAGTAGTCCAAAACAGGTCCATGTCCGATTTCCAGGGTACCAGATCAGGTGAGGCAGAGCAGCTGTCAAGGCGGGTGTCGTTTACGGCGAGTATAATTGGAAGGCTGAGTCAGAGCAGGAGTATTTGAAAAGGTGAGACTTCAGTTTTGAGTGGAAACCGATGGCTAGGGTTTTCTTTGGTTATTTTAATGTTCTAGCTTAGGTTTTTCATTTTTCAACAGTGGTAACACTGATTACTACTAAAACCTTTCTTCTATGAAGTGAGATGTTGTTTATTCTGAAGATTTGATCCTGTATTTACGTACAGTTATTGAATAGATGGGCGTTTGCGCATCAAAGGAGGTACGCAGTGATAGAACCTTCCAATTAGCGACCAATTATAACCCTAGCTAAGCACTAGGCCTACTGTTGACTTTATGTCGCTGTGTCTTTGAAAGCTTTCAGGGAATGTGTATAGAAATCACTTGAAGATTTCAGGGAATATGTATATACCCTGGTTTTTTCAGGGAATATATACATTCCCTGAGTGAATCAGGGAATATACATATACCCTGAAATTTTCAGGGAATATACATATTCCCTGAAAATACACATTCCCTGTAACATATATAGTGTGAAGCGAAGACAGGCGATAGCGTCCGCAGCACACAGTAACACCAGCGCCATCGATAAGCGTAGAGAACGCACGTCCGACTATACCTAGAGCAGCCGGGTGCACGCAGGACAGCGTCGCCTGAGAATTATCTTGGCGTATCTCCATTTTCCAAAATTCCGAGATAAACGAGGTAGAAGTTTGGGCCGCATTTTGCGGAAAAATGAGAAATTCAATGCAATTAGTAGGGCATTGTCAAATTACAGTTCACACACAGACGTCATATTAAAACATCAACATTGCATAAAGATTTTGCATTTAAAAAATTAACAATTATAGTTGTTATTCTGAAATTTGTGAAAATTTTGTATAAACTGGATTTACAAATATTACAAACCATCTTTCTGAAAACAAAGACAAGAAATGATTAAATTAAGCAACGACCAATTATTACAGAGTGTTTTCGTTAAAATATTCATTTATATAGTCCGGATTTTTAAAAGAAAAACTTTTAATTGTCTGGATATGCGACACTATAGTCCAGCTAAGCGCACAGGTTTATACTGCTGTATCTCCTGCGCGTCCAATCAGCGACGAGCTTTCTGTGGACATACAACAACAGAGACTGCTTCACTATGAATGCTGTATGGAGATACGATAAAATGTTTCTGAAAACAGGACATACGACAGTATAGTTTGTTGAATATCTTTAAAACGACCTATCGTATCTCCTAGCCATTGAAACTGAAGAAAGATAAAAAAAACTCTGCTACAAATCAACTCTTAACCACTTTTCGAAAAAAAGTGGAGATACGACAAGATAATTCTCAGGCGACGACAGGTAGCCTATTAGTCACCTGCCAGTCGGTGGATCGAAGTATACAGGTAACTATAGCGGTCGAGGTCACTCCAGAGACCCACTTAGGCTAGCTCTTCCGCCTAGACGAAAATTAGCCTACCCGTCAGGAAACCCACCCCTGCTCATATAGCGAACTTAGGCCAAGATGATATCCGACTGAAATACCGTCGAGATCTAAACGCAGCAGGAAAGAAGAATCATTCCGACACTTCAACTTTGAACTTTGCAATATTAAGCTCCAAAGTGTAAAATTATTCAGCAAATTCTGCATTTAGACAAATTAATCTGCCGAAATTGAAAGAGAAGGCAATCAGTGCTGGGGCGGATGAGGCCTCGTCGACCGGCGGATAATTATTAAGTCTAACGGCGGCGAGGCTTCGGTCACACGAAATCCGCAGCGAAATCGAAAATTAACTCCGACCCGCATCCACGCAGAATCGGTAAAAGTAGTGTTAGGTCCGGAAATTCAGGCAAAGCTGAGCAAATTCCTATTTAAGACGAACAGTCCGTCGACGGTGAAATATAGACGTTGCATCAACCAACATTGCCGCATGTATATACCCTGCCCACAGGCCCACATTGAGCCCATATAAGACCCATGTGGGACCCGTTTGGAATCTATATGGTCCCATTTGATGATCATGAAAATGCTGGTAGAATAGATGGTTTGTCTACACATAACGTGTAAATATAGGCCGTGGTAAAGTTTTAATTTTGCAGTGCTCTGGTAAGTGGCGTGACGAAATTATGTGCACCTCGCGAAGTCTGAATGTAAGGCTAAATCCTATAATGAATTGGTGGACCAAACCTTTGGCAGGTTTGGGTTGGAGTCTTGGACTCCTTTAAATTGTGATCTCTGTTGGTTCATGCACGAGTCTCTTACAAAAAAGGTTCTTTGCTAACGAATAGTAACAGAGGGCTTCCTTAGGTCCAATACTTTACTGGGCAGTACGATAGCTACGTGAAATTAGTGGCTTAATACTTGTAAATGTTCTATAGACCTTCGCGTACTTTAAAGCATAGGCCTATATTAATTTATGAAATTATAAAATGTTTGTTCAAAACCGTGTCCTTATTTGCATTTGTATGATGCAGGTTATACACAATCTCCCTTCGAGGAAAATGTTAAATCTGCTTCCACGGTTCTTCCTGTTATATTAATACGAACATATATATTTGCAGCTATGTATATTTTAGCCTATGCATATATCGATATTATAAAGAAGTTTGTAGATATGAATTAGGTGTGTGTCTGTACGACATACATTCATTTGTGCATTGGAAGCAGAGAACTTGACCCGAGATGAATTGGTCATCTAATAAATGACAGACAGATAATGAAGATAAGATGACGTTCTGCTTCATCTCTGCTGAAGAGTAGAAGGCACAGGCTGATGCCTTCCGAAATGAATGTTTGAGTATGGAAGAACTGAGGGATGGGAGAAACAAGAAGAAGACAGAAGTAAGAAAAGGATGAGCAGGGTAGAGAAAGTGGAGAAGGAGGAGAAGAAATAAAGACAAAAAAGTTGAAGAGTAAACGGGGAAGTTAGAAGGGAGAGATGGAAAGAAAAGTATATTAAGGTGATTTAACGCCAAATCAACGTCATTTCGCTACCAATCAATCGAGGCAATTGGACCAGATTGATAGGTCCTACAAAGATACAAGGAGTCACAGACAAATATTTGCACTGTAGTTGGTTCTGAAGAGGCAATATATTGCATGACATATTGTATGTCGTACTCCTACATGTAATGCTGTACGTAATGAAATTCCGAGAGGGCAAGTGTTTCTGTTAGTGCATGTCTTAATGCTACAGAGCAGATCAAATCTGTTTCATGGAACAGGTCTAATCGAAATACTGGCTTCATAATTTTGCTTAAAGGTGTCTTTCCTTCACATGTAGGGGCCTATATTCGGCCCTCCTCGCTTTTCGTGGCAATGGTCGTCGATGGCTCTAAAACATCGATGGCATGTGCGCTTCAGGCTGTTTCAGGGACAACGCAACGTTCAGAGCGTAATTCGAAGTACTCGGTATCTAGATTGACTCGAGCCTCTGTCCTGGAGGAGCGAGGAATCCATGGTCTACTGTTTCAACATACGAGTCGACTTAATACGAATCTCAGAGAACACATGTTGCATTTCGTTCTTTGCTTTTTGTGCGTAAACCGTGCGTCACACTTCAAGTCACCGTGTGCTTCTTCAACCGTAGCTCAAGAGGAAGCAAGCATGAGACCGATTTGGCACACCTGAATCCATTGTTCCACTACATGTTCTTCGTAAAGGACAATCGTTATGCAAAAACAAGACTGATGCCGATCTATACAAACTGCGAAACTGTATATGCAGAAAGAGATGCACTGAAGCGATCATAAGCGATGACTGAGGGACCGGAAGTGGTGGCTCAGTGCTTCGGTGTAGACGATGATCCGGTGTTCTTTGGGTCGTGTTTGCGGTAGCACCCGAGGATCTTCTGGAACGCCTTGCGGAAATCCTCGTTGAAGATAGTGTAGAGGATGGGGTTGATGCTCGAGTTGGAGTAGCCGAGCCAGAAGAAGAAGGCGTCCAGTTCGCGAGGCAGGGCACATCCGGTGCACCATCCGTGGACGACGTAGACGACGAAGAATCCGAGCCACATGCCGCAAAAGAAGGCGATGATGATGGCCATCCGAATCGTCGCCTGGATCTCCTTCTGGTCGAAACGACGATGCTGTTGCTGCTGCAGCTGAAGGATCGGCTTCTGGGCGACGTATCCTGCTGCAGCCGCAGGTTGGATGCTGGTGCTGCTCGCCTTGGTTCCCTGTCCACTGCTGCTGCTGCTGCTGTGCCAATTCGACTTCCATGGGAGGCTGCGGTACTTGAAGATTCTGCCGAGCAACGTCGAGTGTCGTCGGTTGCATCCATTGGTTGGTCGACCATGTCGCTGTCTTCGTGGTTCCAGTTCCACTTCCCTTGCCCCCTCTCCCTCTTTTCCGCTCGTCTCCTCCTCTTCCTCCTCTTCCTCTTCCTCATCTTCTTCGCGCATAAGCTTTGTAGTCTGGTTGTCAGTGTCGATGTCAGCGATCGTAGCAGCCCTGATGACCTGGATTCGATCCTCGGCGTCGAATGATCTGGTGGTCAACGGAGTTGCCAAGGGAGTGGCCAAGGGTGTGGTGGGAGTTGGATGGGCCATTGAGCTGCCATTGGTCGGTGAGGACCGCGTCCAGTGAACCAGCTTAAGTCCAGTCAGGAATCTGACGGAGCATTTCTTAGGTCCCAATGACCCGGCAGCCCTGCCCCGCCTAGCAGCTCCACCATCAGCTGTCGGTGATCTGTCGCTGGGGTTACGCCCCCGAACCATTAAACTCCTTCCACCTTGTAGAGGCCGGTTCTGGTCGATGTCATCTCCACTGTCTGAACTGAGGAAGCTGTTGAGACTCCCCTCTTCCGCCACTCCTCCTTCTCCTCCTCCTTCCCTCTTCGAAAGCACTACGAATGACGTCATTTCGAATTCCGTTTCTGGCACGGTCACGTGTTTGACGTTGTTGGACTGATGCTTTCGAGCAGGTGGCAGTCGGCTGTTCTTGAGGCGAGAGGCTGCGGCTGCGGCTGCGGCTGCGGCTGCTGCCGATGATGATGTCGATGACAGTGCCTTGGATGCTCGCATCTTGGCCATGCGTTTGCGGAGAACAATGAAGATCTGGACATAGAGAAAGACAGTGAGGAAGAACGGAACGAAGAAGGATCCACTGGCCGAGTAGAGGACATAGCTCGGCGTCTCGAACAAGACGCAGTAGTAGACGTCGGTGACGTTGTCGTAGATATAGTTCTGCGTCAGGTCGTTCCAGCCGAGCAGAGGCGGAACGCAGATGGAGCTGGCGATGAACCAGACCGTGGCGACGTACAAGGCTGCCTGGCGGGTCGAGCGCTTCTCGCGGTACCAGATCGGGTAGAGGGTGGCCGTGAATCGGTCGAAAGCGATGACGCAGATGTTCCAGAGGGAGGCGGTGCAGTAGAGGACGTCCGTCAGCAGCCACAGGTTGCACATGGCCTGACCGAAGATCCAGTGGCCGAGGCACTCGTTGACGGTCGACAGAGGGAAGATGGTCGTCGCCAGGAGGAAGTCGCTGAGCGCCAGGTTCCCGATCAGATAGTTGGAGATGGTGCGCAGGTACTGGTAGCGGAAGAGCGCCAGGCCAACGAGGAGGTTGCCGATGGCGGTGGCGATGATGACGACGAAGAGCACGGTTGCCACGACGACCATCGTCGGCAGGTTGTAGTTGAGGGAGACGAGAGACGTCACCATGGGAACGGAGGAGGAGTTGACGATGACGACGATGGGTGGTTCGTCGACGACGTCCGCGTTTCCGGTGTCCAGCGTTTCCATGACAACGGCATCGAAGAACCGATAGGAGACTGTTTCACTCGGACTCATCTAGACTGGATCTGTTCAGGCAGAAAACACTCGCAACGTTTAGATGAGTCAAGTCACGTCTGGTGAATAGCCAAAACATGGTTCAATGAGGTAAGCTAAATCAAGGTATACAATCAGGTAGGTAAGATTAAGTAAGCTGATAGTTTGAGGGATATTTGTGAATTTCCTTCAGACGTTAGACGCACCTGAGCCACATGAAGATTAAACGAAGATTATTATTATTATTATTATTATTATTTTTTTTTTTTTTTGCCCCGAGGTATACAGGATCCCTCAGGGACTTCAATATTAATTAATGTAACTTATAAAAAGTCCGGAATGGCCCTATTCTAACTCCTGGCTGGGGAAAGTGCCTCTGAACGCTATCGCATTAAAACGTTGTATTGTCAGAGAGAGGCGTTGGAAAAGAAACGTAGTTATTATTATTATTATTATTATTATTATTATTATTATTATTATTATTATTATTATTATTATTATTATTATTATTATTATTATGAACTTAAGAAAGATAAGTAATTATGTTGAAATTATGTAACGCTTTCCTCGTATTTGGTTCTATTCCAAGAACTCGAAAGACGTAGCAAGTTTAATGCTAGAAATAGCGTGTCTGTAAGAATAGTTCAATGTCATTTCTCTGTCAATCTGGAAAAGGCTGGTCTTCGTAGGGAATGCTTCCAGTTGTTTCTGGCTGGACGATTTCTCGACTGAAACACTTGGGCTAAACGAAGGTGCTTATGTATCGTAAATTTTAATGTCTCTGTGGTATATCCTACAATGGAAATTCCATTGAAGAAAACTCAAAGCATTTCTTCACTGGGCTACTCTCTTACGTAGGCCTGTACTTTATCCCTCCTTCTCTGTATCTCTTTTCCCTTCCGCTCTCTGTCTCTTTCAGTCTCTCTCTCTATATAGGCTTATATATATA
This sequence comes from Allolobophora icterica, assembly GCA_963556255.1. Classification (NCBI taxonomy): domain Eukaryota; kingdom Metazoa; phylum Annelida; class Clitellata; order Crassiclitellata; family Lumbricidae; genus Allolobophora; species Allolobophora icterica. The sequence goes on along the minus strand of OY744606.1, from coordinate 39,255,082 downwards.
TTATGTAGTTTTAAACTCCGCAATTACAAACGCAACATGAATATATGATTAGCCTATACATAGGCGCAAACTTTTATAAAGCAACTCGGTTAAGTCCCGAAAAGGGAACGAACTTAGGCCCAGTGGTTACAGATATGTGAACTGAAAGGCTTTGATGTGACGTTGCGTTACCTATGTGTAAAGACTGGCGGAAGTTCTTCTGCCCGTATCATCCGTATGCACTATGCTACATTCCCAGACTATAATATATATAGACCAAGATGGTGCTGTGCAATCGATTTATGAGTAAAATTTACTGTTCAATAACAACACTTGCAATACGCATTCAACCAAACAGTCACTATGATATTTGTATCATTGATTAGGTCCATTTAGTGACTTTAGTCTTATTATTCCCTAAATTCCTGCTCAGACCGTTAACTCAAAAACCTTTGACTGACTTCCTGCTCTCCATTTTGAAGCAGGACATGGTTAGCAGTCTCCCTCATATCCTAACAATATTAGTATGCCTTTTGATGTTTCTCTGCAGTAACACTGGGCTATAACGGAGCCAAATGGACTCACCGGGCCCATCATTTTGGAATAAACTGCCTTGCAATCTGCTATTGGAGCGTCTTGGTCTTTCTTTTCCTCAGTTCCGTAAACGATTTTGGTTTTGTTTTCTCAGACCAGAACCGCTTCTGAATTGTTTCTTTTGAAGTGATGCTGTATAGATTTGCAATTGCAATTGCTATGTAGGCCTACTGTATAGTAGTCTCAGATGCTGCTGTGGGATGGTGAACCACCTGCTTCCTCTCTGCAGCTGAGAGCTCCTGCTGTCGCGTTTAACCAAAGTGCCATAAGCTCCTTCCGTCAAATTAGTAGAAATTGATTTCGAACCGCTTGGGATCGACACAGCCGTTCACCCAATCCATGCGCCCAATAATATTCATACACAGCTCTAAACCATTAATTCGTCTCTTGTCGTGTAATTCCCGTAGATGAAGACGTCTTCATTTTATAAGTCCTTTCATTTATAGTAGGGTGCATCGATAGATTTATATAGCGCCTTTTCATCGACCTCTCAAGATATTGAAGTCAATATCTTGCTAGAATATTTAGAGAATTCTGAAATCGAGTGATGTTCCAAATGGCTGGAAATGGCCATGCCAGCAAGTTCTCATATATATATATATATATATATATATATATATATATATATATATATATATATATATATATATATATATATATATATATATATATATATATATATATATATATATATATATATATATATATATATATATATATATATATATATATATATATATATATATATATATATATATATATATATATATATATATATATATATATATATATATATATATATATATATATATATATATATATATATATATATATATATATATATATATACATACATACAATCGAGGCAACGAATTCTTTTCACTACTGGTTAAGACGGCAGAGGAATGCGACAGGGACAGTTTGATGGCGGCAAAGCTGTCTGCCAAGGCCAACATGGCTCTTACAGTCCAGGCCGAATGGCTTCTAACCGACTCCTTCTGTTGAGCTAACAGTTTCTTCAGCAATAGGATTCAAAGCTCGTCTCATCAGAGCAGAGTACCACAGACATTTTACCAGAGAACAAAGCATATAAAGCAAAGCAAATTGACCGGCCACTATAGGTCCACTTAAACCGACGACTGACACTGCCACACTAACAGAAGGACGCCTCACGCTTCGGAAGCTTACTACGCGCGTGGCGTAGTGTGGTCACAAGATTAGCAATTAGGAAACACAATATGTGGCGCTTGAATGTGAATGTAAATCTCCGAAATTTCTCAGAGCCACACAAAAGCCACGTCAGGCAGACCGGCTTAATCAACGGCGCTATATCAAATCAAGTCCACAATAGCCAGGTTGTTTTGTCCCTTCTGGTGACAAGTCAGAATCCGGGAGTTCAAGTCAATGGTGCTACTTTAGAAATTGTTGGTGGTGGTGGTTGTGGGGTGACGCAGGAGTAGGACTAGGATAGGATATCTTGAAGAGTTTGGTTTTCAATCGTGAGTGGAAAACTGGAGCAGAAGGGCTAGCGGAGGAGAGGTGAGACTGACAGACGAGATGGGAGGATGAACGAACTGGTGGAGATCTTTTGGGAGTTCGTTCCATACATTAAAGAGCGGTTGAAGAATTTCGGAGAAGAGGAGCCTATAGAGACTGAGACAGAGATCATGCGATGCGGAACAAATAGATCTTGGCGGTTGGACAGTGAATAGCTGAGGAATGCAAAAGGGTTTGAAGGGTGTTGTTTGTAATGAATGCGCATAGGAACTTATAGCCAGTGAACTGATTTGAAACCTGGGTTTATAATTATGATCGTGTTTCAGAGTTTTGGTAAATGCACGGGAAAGAGCGTTTGTACTGTTTGTAGGTCTGAATGGACGCACATACGTATACCTAGGCCTACATAATTATTTGATCTATACGTCAATGACTCTAGTAGCTACTGTGTGGGCCTACAAATAGGCCTTATGCAATAATGACTGTGCTGAGTAAGCTAAAAATTTGCTTCGAGCTTTCTATCTACAATGTGGGTAGCACCTTTCAGTAGTTTTGTTTGGAGGTGCTATATAAATCTGCAATGACGATAACGATTACGATATGTTGATAGACGTGAGCGCAGTCCGAAGAGTCTTCGGAAGACTTCGCCTTTCGACCGATCGACTGTTCAGGAGATATATTGGCTGAACACTGCGGCTACAAAGCACGGAGACTTATGCTGACGTGAGACGTCCATGCTATAGACCCGCTCATGATGTTCTTATGAAAGAATTCTATGTCATGTATGGTGACATGTAGAGAATAACACGCAATTTGTGGACGTAGCAAGTATTCAGACCCACTTGAATTCGATGAATTGTTATTTGTATAAATCTGGCTGTCAGAATCATCGAAAGGCGAACGTAGATAATAGATGAAATATCTGTAGATGTGCATCGTTTGTCTCCATATCCATAGAAAACTTCAGTTGCGAGCAATCGCTGCTACTGCTGCTGCTGCTGCTGCTACTGCTACTGCTACTGCTGCAGAACGCGATGTTCGGCATCTCTTTGATCATGTCACCTGTCAACCTGCAATCGCCACAGCGGCCACGGCAGACGCTGTCGTCGGTCCTCCCCTCCCTGCAGGTGATGAGATGAATTGCCCCTCGTTCGTCCATACGTGCCTTCGGTCGACCGCTTATGGGACCTATTTATCGCGAACCTTAACGACGGATGTCAGCATATCCTCGATAATCTAAAGGATTTTCTAACGGATGACTTCCTTGGCTCCAGGTCGCTTCGTGTTCCACCCTTTCCTCGCTCTTTCCACGCATCCGTTCATCCATTCATCAGCATCCGTCAAGACGTCGTCCGTTACAGAACGACGTCTGTCTTCGTGCAAATAATTATAAATCATCGTCTATTAAAACCCGAATTCAAACGAGAAAGAATAGACGTGACTTACACAACTAATAATTATGCTGGTTGTATAAATTCCTTAACACGTAAAGACGTGCATAAATATTTATAAGCCAGTATATGACTGTGTCTATATGGTATACTCAGATGTAGGCCTAGCTACTACTCCAGTCGTCGTCATATTAATCAAATTATTTGTATGTATACGTAGCTTATGCGCATTGGTCCATTCAGAGCACGGAGAAGACTGTGCGGCTGCATCCATGGAGCAGCGGTCGATCAGTGCAGTGGGAATCGATTTTAAATTAATCGGCTGTTGATCCAAGTATTTCAAGCGGAAAACGGTTTTCGGAGAATGAAAGCGAACATTGAATGGGATTAACGAGGACAAGGATGACTTAGACAGAAGGCTCAAGAGTACATGCAAACAGAGGTAGTGATCCTCATACTCAGATATACATACGAATATATATATATATATATACAGGGCTGTAGTGGTAAAATTTGAGGTGAGTATACGCTACCGGTGACCAGCGGCGTAAAAAAAAATTTGAAGACCTTTTTTTAGCAAAAATTTCAGACTTTTCACCAATTCTCAGAAAATTTTCAGACTTTTTACGATTTTGTCTCTGAAAAAGTTGATGACCTTTTTTTTTTTTTTTTTTTAGTCATTCGCCCTAAAAACCTCTCCTTTTTTAAATTTTCGTTCCCAGAGGTAAGTATACGCTGTATACCCGCGTATACCCTCGTCTACAGCCATGAGTATACGCTCTCAAATTTCTCTAGAGGTAAGTATACGCTGTATACCCGCGTATACGCTCGACTACAGCCCTGTATATATTCAATTCAATTCAATTCAATTCAATCAATCTTTATTGATATTCACGACAATTACAGTTTGTTATGAGCATCCGATAGACGTAAAGTGCCAAGTACAATAACACATTGGTATGAAACAAATTAACAGTGAAAGCACTTAGTAGCCTTTAGTAAAAATAGACAATTTCATATCACGTATTACCATATAAATTTAGCATACAGTATACTTAGTAGGTCATTAGTCGCGAATAGCAAAGGGTAACCCTAAAGGGATGGAAGTCCCGCTATCCAGGGAAGCCCTGCTATTTCTATTGCAAATTAAATGATGGCAGCTGAAAAGATCCAATATCGGATACATGATTTGGTAAACATGAGTTATATGTAAACTGCATGGGTACTTAACTAAGTCTAACTAATAACGCTTAACTAATAAGGCTTACAGTATATAAAACAAGTATAAAACCCAAAAAGAAGCCTAACAAAATTGGCTTCCACGGGTCCAGACTAAGACTATGCATACTCATTTGTTGGTAACAGCAGTTAAAGGAACAATGAAAATAATAACACAAACTCTTACATTTGACTCCGCCGTGGTTAGGCCCAGTTGTCCACAAACAGGATATGTACTAGCACAGGGATGCAGATGTCTCAGGATAATTATTCATTAACTAAAAACAATCTTAGGTTCTTTTTGAAGGTGAACTTGTTTTTCGCATTTCTGATTTCCAGTGGTATAGAGTTCCAAATTCGCGGACCGGCTGACTTGATGCTAAATTTTCTCAGATTAGTTCGAGCTTTGGTTGGTCGATAGAGTGCAGCACCTCTAGTATAGTGATCGTGTATCTCTGAATTTAAGATGAAATACCCATCAAAGGAGGCTGGTAGCAGTTTCTGATTGTAGGCATATAGCAGCTGGGCAATTTGTAGTGTCTTAATTTGATTAAGGTTTAGAAGGTTAAGGTCTTTGAATATTGGTTTAGAATGAACTGATCGACCCGCCCCCACTATCATTCGAACTGCTCTTTTCTGCAATATTACCAGTCGTTGTAGACGAGAATCGTAATTTGAGGCCCATATTAAGTTGGAATATGAGAGATAAGGAAGGATTAGGGAGTTATATAGACACAGTCTGATATTTATAGGAAGCATTTTAGAAACTCTAGAAATTATTCCTATATTTTTGGCGATTTTTAAGGATATATAGTTAATATGATCCTTCCAACTTAGATGATTGTCAATGAAGACACCCAGAAACTTTATAGAGTCCACTTTGGTAATAGGTTCATTATTAATGGATAGTTCACCAATTATGGGCTTAATTTTCCTGTAAGATTTAAAAACTATGTAATTTGTCTTTTTTATGTTGAGTGTTAATTTGTTAGCGACAAACCAATCATTAACTTTGCTCAGCTCCGCATTGACAGAATTAATAAGGGTAGCCCAAGATGTACCAGATTGAAAAATGTTGGTATCATCTGCAAAGAGAACAAAATAGAGAGAAGTGGAAATCTGTGCGAGGTCATTTATATATAATAAGAATAAAAGAGGTCCCAGGTTGGATCCCTGGGGCACCCCCGAGGAAATAATTCCCGGTTGTGAGTAAGCTCCATTGCAACTTACTATTTGGGTACGTGATTCTAAGTAGCTTTTGAACCATTTAATCGAAATCCCCCTAATTCCCAAATTAATCATTTTTTTAATTAGTATGTTATGGTCTACAGAATCGAATGCCTTAGCTACATCGATAAATATCCCTACTGCATATTCGTTATTATCAAGGGCTTTAGAAATTTTATCCTCCATGTCGATCAGCGCCATGAAGGTAGAGTGTCCAGACCGGAACCCATGCTGAGAGGGATGGAGAGTTTTAGTTTTATTAATGAAGGAGCTAAGCCTATCGTGCATTACCTTTTCCAAAAATTTAGCAAAAAAAGGTAATATGGATATTGGTCGGTAGTTATATATATATATAGTATATAAATGCGTATATAAATGCGTATACGTATATAAATGCATACATACATACGCGGATACATTTGGATATATATATACATGCATACATATAAATACATACATACATATATACATGTATGCGTATATACATACATACTATCATACATGTTATATAGATACTCACATATATATGTATGCATACACATTTTAGATTATGCTATTTCTCATGCATGCTGTGTACATAATACAGCGGTCGCTGCATGTTTGGCAGGCGATCAATCTTAGATATTACAAAAGAACTGGGGAAGCGAAGTTTGTGTCTGAAAGAAAGTTTCCTGCAATTTTCTATCAACCATAATTTTGGTTCATCCATCTTGGATTTGATGTGAGGAGCAGGTGCATACTCGCCGTCAGATCAACATCAGCAGGAGGAGGAGGAGGGAGAGATGGATGGAGGAAAGAAAGGGACGCAGAGTGGCGAAGGAAAGAAGTGTGCAGTGGAACTGTGTGTACATTTCCACTAAAGCAGCGTGGAAGATTAATGACACTGATTTCCCTTTCTCCTGATGAAGACTGAAAACTTTGCAAGTGTGCAAGCAACACGCACGACACTCACACATAGATAATTATATCGGATCTTAATGAGACAGACACGACCGTACGAAGAAGCAGACAGACACCGTAAGACACGCAGACACTCTCTATTGTCATTATGTATTATAGAAGCAATAGCGTTGTGCTGTTTCTGAGTCATTAAACATTATAAATAAGACCTAGCTTACCGCGCAAGGAAATCCGAGTCGAGGACAAACTAATGACGATACATGAACAGTAGGCTATAAGAGCTATTGGAATTTATTTGTTTATGTTATTGTCTTTAGTTTAAATTAGTCAAAAGACGTTATTATTCAATAATAATAATAATAATAATAATAATAATAATAATAATAATAATAATAATAATAATAATAATAATAATAATAATAATAATAATAATAATAATGATAATAAGCGGAGGACGAGGCCTGATTTCCTAGGAATAACACTACCAACAAATTAATATCTAAGCCCCCGAGGGATCATATGTACCTTGGGGCACAAAAAAAAAAAATTTAATAATAATATTATTATTATTATTATTATTATTATTATTATCATCATTATTATTTTTACCATCATCATCGTCGTCGTCATTGTCATCATCATCCTTATTGTATTGATATGAAAAATTTTGTTACATAAGCTTCTAATGTGCAGAGAAGTCGTCTCTTGGTTTAAAGTCTTGCCATCTTTGTCCGCGACCATGAAATGCTATGGAATTCTGGGGTTCCTTTCTGGACGGTCTAAAGACAACATCTGGTTTTCAAACAGTTTCGTATCGTTCCTGATCTAGCATAAGCTTACTCCTTTCTTTCCCGATGTCTCCAGTGTCTCTGGTTTCTGTGATTGAAAACAAGACGTCGCCATCAGTTTAAATCTTCTCAATACGGAGCCAGAAGTTGAATTATGGGACCAAAACGCGGAATACTAAAGGCCAGCGCACTAATTGGCTTGGGGTTAGTGCTGATCAAACGCATCCACGACAACAAATGGACAAAGTCTCAATTTCGTTGCATGATTAGACAACGATGTGTTAGTCGTTTCACTTGAAACATCGGCATTCGGTCGCAGATCATCTGAAAGGAAATGCTTCAACCATTTCAACCACGTGCCAACGTTTGACCTTGGAGTAAATCATATAATGGTAATCTTTAAATTGCTCGGTGCATTGCTATGAATCGATGGATTTCATAGCCACACTGTCTACATGACTACATCACAGAGATCAAACTAAACACTGGCGCTTTATCAACCCTTATTTGCAAGGCAGTGCTACGTTGCTTTGGTCAGTTCCAATGCCAGGCGAATTCCGGAAATGTAAAGCCAAGAAAACTAATTAGTGATGTCATAAGAAAAGAAAGTGCTTGTAGTATTACTAGTCTTCACAGAATGATAAGCGACAGGAATAGAGACAAATGAGTTTTTAAAAGTGGACTTTTGAGTTCTTGGAGTCGAAAGAAAAGAGAAGGAGATGGGAAATTGATTGACTGGTGAAGGATGAATAAACAGACAACAGGTACGTAACTCAGAAACTCAAGCACTGTTGGAACTAACACGAGCGATTTAGACGATTGCAGCACACACACACACACACACACACACACACACACACACACACACACACACACACACACACACACACACACACACACACACACACACACACACACACACAAGTTTTTGAGTTTGAAAATTCGATTGGCTTTTCGTGATTGTCAGTGCAATGCAGACACTTTGCATTAGGCCTACTAGGGGATAGATGAATGGTAATACTCTTGCTCGAAGAATATAAGATCAAGAAAGAAGCGGTGCGATACCCGTAAGCTCCTTATAGGTAGTCTCAGCCTTCCACTCCGTAGGGGCAGCTGTAAAATAAGCGGGCGCCTAAAAGGCTGCCATGAGTGTGTTCTATTAGAAGTAGTGGTAGTAGTAGTACTGGCGATAGGCCTAATATAGTTGGCGCCACCACTGCATCTTATATGTACTTAAACACCCGCCGACAGGAATTGTGATCTACGGCCTCGACCACATGCACATGACTTCTAACTCACTGCAAAGGATGTCCGAAACTTTATCTCGCGAGCCCTTTATAAGAACATTTATAATTGCTTTGAGTTGAATAAGTTAAAGTAGAGGGACTGTATAGGCTGTCCAAAGAATACGCTCAGCCTACAAAATCCTAATAAAACTCTTACGTGCGAAGACTCTAAGCTATTGTTGCTGTAGCACCGTTGCGTCTGTGTCAACCTTGCCTTAGTGAATAAACGAATATTGATTGATATTGATTGAATACTTTAACCTTAACGTGTCATCTTATCGTATTTTTTGAAGAGATTGTTTCTAAGTCTCCTTGGAAATGGGGCCGGCTGATCCTCGTTTGATGCCTTAGTCAGCTTTCTTCTCGTTCAGCTGCCATTCCAACGGTCGGACCGGACGACACTCTAAATGGAGTTGTGTGATCGACGCATTCCAACGGTCGGACCGGACGACACTCTAAATGGAGTTGTGTGATCGACGCATTCCAACGGTCGGACCGGACGACACTCTAAATGGAGTTGTGTGATCGACGCATTCCAACGGTCGGACCGGACGACACTCTAAATGGAGTTGTGTGATCGACGCTTCAGCAGACCGACATTCGACTCTCAGTCCCTTTGCATTCAACAGAACCTTTGAACCGGGATCTATAAATCCGAAGGCAAAAAACACTCTCCACACGCCAGCTTCTCAGTGTCTGTCTATCTGTCTCTCTACAGAGGCGTAGCTAGGGGGGATGCAGGGGCAGTGGCGGTCTTTGATAGGCTACCACAGTTTTGTGCTATAGGCAAGGACAAAATTCCGCCCCTTGCTCATATATATTGCCGCCATTTCTGAGTATTGTTATGCATAAGGGCACACTTATTCTTCTAAACTGCCGAAATTTGCCGCCCCTTGAAAAATGCCGCTCTAGACAGCCGCCTATATCGCCTATGCCTAAAGCCGGCACTGTGCAGGGGGTACATATGTCCTCGGATGCCAAAGGAAGGGGGCGCTAAAATGAGGGTTAAAATGAATAGCTTTACTCTTAATTTTTATGCAGTTTTAACTAATTTATTCCAATTATAAATTTATATGATTTAATTTTGGCGCCCCAAACTATCCATTTATTTCCTCATTACTTACAAACCAGCTGTCAGGTATGATTTTGGCGCCCCATTGAGCACTAAGGGGCACCATGTACTACTTGTATCTTTTATATTTTATATCGTTAATTTGCCATTCGATGTATTTGGAAAATGTGCAGTAAATGAAACAGGGAGGGCGCCAATTTCATAGTTCGTCCCTGCAGGGGCCCTGGGGGCAAAATATCCAGCTACGCCGCTGCTCTCTACCTGTCTGTTTTTCTATAACCATTTTGTTCTTTGTTTTCTGTTTAAGTCTATCCGTCTGAATAAGTTAAAATCCACTAGGAGAGTAGGGCTTCGTAATTGCACCTATTATAGTTATGCGCAGAGCTGGACGTTCTTACATACAAAACCCGTGCACAGACACAGGAATTATAATCATCTGTGTGCGGACTGTAATCAGCTACGTATGTATAGGCCTATAGCCGACGAGTGGCAGATACTTGGAACCTCTTATGTGAATATATGGTGGCCAGATAAAATAAACGAGACGTCATTCTTGCACACATGCGAGGACTTAGTTGCATGGCTGCCTTGGGATTTACGCCGCCTCAAAAGTCCACCAATAATGAATATATATTCAGGGAACCTGTCCGGAATAAGCCAGGCGCAATGGTCTGCTGTCTAAACGGCTAGTGAAGCTCTGGCAGAGGCTCGTTAGGTAAAGAAATTTATACCGAGAGGAGAAATGACTCCACTGTCTGTGTGGGAGGGAGTCAGGGTTGATTTAATTAAGTCTATATATAGCAACCGAAAAAGCAGTTCTACTTTTAGGCATGACCAGACAAAGACAGTCTGGTGATCTGGTTGAATAATGATAAGTATGGAGAATAAGGGCCGATTTTAAGTATTGTGATTGGTCAGAGTTCAATGTTAGAATAGAATAGATCAATAGAATATTCTTTATTGGAACCAATTGCAAACCGCATTTGGGTGTACAGCAACTTAAACGTGTCTATTCAGATTATAATATACATCTAGTATATGTTAATATCAGCTGCTAATATTGGTCTAAAATACGCCCGATAAACTATGAGCCCAAATTTGAAACAAATCCTTTGCTGAACAAGAATGCTAAAATTTAAACACAAGGGTTAGGCTATAATGTAGTATATTATATTCAAAGTCTGAAGTATTAGTTATGACTCTAGCCAGAGTTTCTAACTCTGAGGTCAGCACGTTTGACTGATTAATGCCAATAAGAAGCGAGTTACAGTAGTCAAGACGACTAGAGACCAATGCTTTTACCAGAGAAATCCACGAAGATATGGGGACAAAACGCCCAATTTTGTAATTCACTAATGTATACATGTAACGACGGTTTACAAATACGATTCACATAGTCTTTGAGAGACACTGCAGCGTAGAAATGAAAATGTCTAAGTCAACTCAACATACGAGTCACCTACTTTCAAAGATTAAAGCCATAAAAATTTCTTAAGATGTTGTGAAGTGGCCCGTGGCAGAAATTCAGTCATCGCTGGGTTAAGCAGGAGATCTATTGGCCACCATCATAGACTGAACCTCATCAAGGGCAGTGAACAACAGCTGCACAGACGAGGGACAAGACAAACTGTCCAATGAAATGTAGATTTGGATATCATCAGCATAGACACAATATCCCAGTGAAAGATTATTATCGATGTCTCGCAGTTAATAATTCGATTCGACAATCACTTAACATGGGTTAACACTTGTATAAGTCAGATATTCATAAAGCTTTATACTTATGTATTTGTCATACCACTTACTCAGTTGTACGCATGCTCACTTACTCACCTAATTATACTCACTTACGTGATCAGATAAACATATGGCAAAGCATATAAGGCAAGGTCAAGGTCGAGTGCCTGGCAGCCATATGATGTCGTTAAATGGTACTATAAGTACCAGCGATGCCTCAACATACAGCAGCTCTCGACTTTTCTCAGCGCGTTTTCAAAATGCTTTTCAAGGATAAAATTAAGTGGTTTAAATGCGCGTCGATGATGTGTCGCGAATGTTTCAGATGAAGAAACCATTGAAACCGATTGATAGCTGATTGGTTTCAAACTGAGTCCATGGACCGCGTGTTTTTGTAGTTAAGTATACGAGACTAGTTTCAAAGCTGTACTATGACTTGACAGCACTCTAAACAGTAACCAATCGACTACTATGGGGGTTAGAGCGCCGGACCTGTAAGGCAGAGAGTTCTAGTTCGAGCACAACGCTGTATTCATTATCATAATCACCCTCGTGATCGTCATCATGATGATCGTCATCAGCAATAGCAGCAGCAGCAGCAGCAGCAGCAGCAGCAATGGCAGTGGCAGCGACGCAATTCTCATTTCTATGAAGGTGATGAGATTCGTGATGCACTGGCGATCTTCAATGGAAATTATTGCTCTCATTTATGCCGCATTGCAAGGAATGACGCTTCAACGTCTCTGCGATGCCCCGACGGCTTAGCTTTGGCACACGGCGGCGGCCACAGGGGCGGATGGGTGGGTGTCCGGCCACGGGGGCGGATGGGTGGGTGTCCGGCCACGGGGGCGGATGGGTGGGTGTCCGGCCACGGGGGCGGATGGGTGGGTGTCCGGCCACGGGGGCGGATGGGTGGGTGTCCGGCCACGGGGGCGGATGGGTGGGTGTCCGGCCACGGGGGCGGATGGGTGGGTGTCCGGCCACGGGGGCGGATGGGTGGGTGTCCGGCCACGGGGGCGGATGGGTGGGTGTCCGGCCACGGGGGCGGATGGGTGGGTGTCCGGCCACGGGGGCGGATGGGTGGGTGTCCGGCCACGGGGGCGGATGGGTGGGTGTCCGGCCTCGGGTGACAGTCTCGTACTAACTGAGAGCCATCGATCAATCAATGATGCCTCGATTTAGACAAAAGGTTCACAAAGGGAACAGCGTTTAGGAAAAAGGAACCGAAGACGAGGAGATTGAGAGGTATGAGATGGCAGCAGCGAAGCGATTTCTGAAGGGAAGACCAGAAAACGAAGATGGGATGTTTATTTAGTTTTGAAAATGACAAGCTAATCCACAGGTGGCTGGACGAGACAATGAGGTCGGGTCTGAGACATTGCCTCATTGTCGCGTTTAGGTGAAGAATCGGGCCAGAGGTAAGATGCCGATGTCCCATGGTGCTCAAATCATTTCATGACTACTTCGGACAGCAGAACAGTTCGGCAGAATTATCACCTGTTCCGATTTTCAGTTCGTAATGTAGTGAATTTAAGTTTCCAGTTGTGTTTTTGTTTTGTATGTTGACTACTTTATACAAAACAATTACATTTTTGCCTCCAGCTGTGGTTCATTCATTAATAATTACAACGTATTAAAAATCCATACGCTACAGTCACTTTAATAGGATATCATTCCAACATAGGGGCCTACTTGTGCACAATACACTGAACGGTAATAAGTTCCTCGCTGTTGTTTAAGAAACCATAATTTGCCTACACAATATCCACCTCGATATCAACTGTTCGCTCCAAACTCAGGTCTACTGCAACTCTATAGCACTTGCCTCAAACAAAACGTCCACAAACAATTCAGAACGATCTTGCACGTACCATGATTTCCATCACCAACGATTTCCACCGTAGCACCAAGCTATCTCCTCGATAGGCCTGCAGGGCCACGGGTTCTGACATGTCACAGAAACCCACCCATCGTTCGAGCATGAGTTGATATAACTTCAATGGACGCAGCTTCTGTGTAACACTGAGAAATTGATTTAAGTTTACATTAAAAACTATCTTACTGACGATGCGTGCATTGGGTTGCGGTTCCACCTAGAATCAAACCACATTCGTAATAGAAAAACCGGCTCAATACCTCACCACTCCGACAGCAGTCAGTAAAGGATATATGAAGATAAGTACACGACAATAATATTATATATTAATATATTATGCGTATATATATATATATATATGACTCAAGAAACGCCCTAAGAAACGCAAGACCCACCTCCAATGAACTATACGTTTTTTTTACAGTTTTTCAAAATGCATAGAACTCTAAATGGGCTTTGATGCACAAAACTCGTTTATAGAAATAGCCCGATAGAGGGAGACGGTATACAGTGACGCGAGAGTCGTGCGCGCACACGCACGCACGCACATACACGTCTCTATCTGTTTGTATGACGACTGATTAGGTCGTATGTATACGTGGACATAGAGCTATAGATGGACGAGACCTTTTCCCTGTCTTCCATGGATCCGTGCATCATGCAGAACTTCTGAATGGATTCAGGCGCTTGTCTGAGTGCGTATGCATCGATTCAGTGCATGGATTTATGTCGGTGCTGTGGCGGATGCATTTGAATAATTGACCTGACATCAGATAATGAACGAAGAATGGAGAAATGACTAAAGGCAGCAGCAGCAGCAGCAGCAGCGGAAGAAAATGAAACAATGATACGGTCCAACCATCAAGGAAACGAGAACCAAAAACGGAAAGAAATCGAGAACAAAGGACGTCATGCATCAAAAATACATGACCTAATAGAGACCCACGCAAGCATACGAATGTCATGTTTGGCATGTAGACCCAAAGAACACGTTAGCCATCAAAACATGCAGGCGCTGAAATCACTTTAACATGCCAATCCCAAGTCAGGAATTTCCTATATACAAGTTCTATAGGCACTTAGCTACATTATAGCTACATTATAGATGTGTAATGTGTTCAACTTTTGGCTTTATTGTGCATCGAACTCACTCTCACTACGCGTATTTATGTATGTATGTATGTATGTATGTATGCATGTGTGTATGCGTGCATGCATGTATTTATGTATGACATTGTATGTATGTATTTATGTATATATTTTTATATTCACGTATGTATGTATGTATGCAGGTATGTATACGTACATGCTCTTATTATGCATGTATGTATGTACGAATGCATGTGCATTCATTCTGGAAATGTATGTATATATACGTATTTATGTATGCATATAGAATCTGATGTGAGTTCCGCCATCGGGTATGATTAGGCGATAGGTTGTATAGGCATGTCTCTGAAGGAATTATTCAACACTGCAGAAGACAGAGAAACTCAGCAAGTCATGCCAGTAATGACCTATTCAACACGTCATCAGGGTCACTCTCACTCTCTCTCTCTCTCTCTCTCTCTCTCTCTCTCTCTCTCTCTCTCTCTCTCTCTCTCTCTCTCTCTCTCTCTCTGTGTCGCTGTCTCTCCCTCCCCTCTCCCCTTCTGTCTCTGTCGCTGTCTCTCTCCCTCTCCTCTCCCCTGCCCCTCTCCCTCTCTGTCTCTGTCTGTCTCTGTCTGTCTCTCTCTCTCTTATTTCTCTCTCTTATTTCTCTCTCTCTTATTTCTCTCTCTCTCTCTCTCTCTCTCTCTCTCTCTCTCTCTCTCTCTCTCTCTCTCTCTCTCTCTCTCTCTCTCTCTCTCTCTCTCTCTCTCTCTCTCTCTCTCTCTCTCTCTCTCTCTCTCTCTTATTTCTCTCTCTCTTCCTTGTGTCGCATGCTGTCTTTTTTCTGCCTGTTTGAGTATAAGTAGATCGGAAGTGATTCTAATGGAATTCTTGTAATGTGAACTGCATTCACAAATCCTATCCCGTCTGACAATCTGCCTGCCTGACCTTTGAATCTTGAACCCGCCTATTGATTATGTTTTGACTAAGCGCCTGCGAATAAGCTGGTTCCCGCGACTTTGCTTTTGTGCGCTGTAGAAATTTCGAGATTACAGTAGGCCTACCAACATTAGGAAGCAATAGTAGGCGTGTGTCAACGTCTATTTTGTAATATAATATGTAGTACACTTTAGCGTAAGAATTTCCTTGTTCTTTTCTTATACACGGAATGGATACATTGCCAAACCATATGCCACCAAGTATGTATTGAGGAAATGTTTACACCAAGGAATTGTTATCTCGTGCAAACCGTTGTTAATTTTCATGATGTGTCAAATTTACCAGTTTTTCTAGCGGTTCGTGGAGAAGGCGTCGTGTAAAATGTTTTGATCAGTTAATATATTTCGTCGAATATTGGACTGTGAAGTTCTGCTTCCGGTGTGGATTACACGAATAGGCCTGCGTTACCAAAACTTCACTGACAGATGTAAATTCCGGTGTCGCTGAAGCTACTGAACCGTGACGGGCTGGCAGTGAAGCGCGTCATGAGGTAAACTGTTTTCGTTGCATACACATATCTGTTGTCTTAAGTCCCAGAGTCCCTTCTCATCTGCCACTAATCATTTTTCCGATGACGGCAGATTTCAACATTCTTGGCTGCGGTTTGGGCATGTTGGCACTTGGCAGGTATTGATAAGAAAATAATACAATTCGGTAGCCGATGCTGCCATCACCGGCCGTGACCTTGATATCTTTGTCACAACTGAGACCAGCCAACCTAATACCGGTTGGATTGGTTCGGCATGGATGACAGAAACTGAGTTGAAATCGCTTTTCCAGTCATTCCAAGCCAAAGCATGAACACTTGAACCCCATTCAAACTTTTCTTCGGCACGAATTCGTTGACACCAGTTTCATTGGTCATCCTATAGACAGGGCTCCTTGGGAATTCTTTTCATACACTACACGTGGCTGGTCTGACAGAGATCATCACTGCTCTTGGAGCGCGGTGTCACCAGAATTCTGATGATGCTCAGCTTCATTCAACTTGCCATTCATCTGACGCACACGCCTGTGTGTCGAATAATTGGCCATCAGAAGGCCAGTGGCGGATCCAGAGGGGGGCGATTGGGGCGATCGCCCCCCTAAGAGTCCAAAAAATAAATTTTTTATATTTAAAATTTAAAAATTTTATATACTATATAGTGTACTACAGGATAAATGTCATGTGATTATTATTACGCATGCACAGCGCCGGACTGCAGTTTGAATATTACTTCTACACGTCCTTGCTTTAATCATGCTTTAAACTTGATAAGTAATTTTAATTCCGTTGACCTTGGACGTCCATGAAATCGCCCCCCGTAAAGTAAAAGTCTAGATCCGCCCCTGTGAGAAGCACGTATACGGTTTGGATGTCGTTAAATCGGCTTCGGCTGATCTAGGCTGAAATGCAATACATACATGGTTGGGTACACGCCAGGCGTGGTCTAAGATCTGCGAAGAAACACTAGCGCCGACATTCAAAGACTAAAACACAGAACTCGTTGTGACCTGGACGTGATATTGGACAGAGAATTAGCAATTATTGCTGACAACGTGAATTCGCTTTGCAGAATCTTTTCTATGAGTTGCGTCAGATATACGGGTCAAAGGGCGTAACCCTTCGTTTAGTGCTTACATGACCCTAGTTCATCCATTCATACTGATACGAATGGACTACTGTAACTCCTACCAGTCCTGCCAATGTTCAGAATAGGTAAGCATCTAGTCTGCAGTGGCGGAGATCTTGTCTGAGAGGTGGGGGGGACAAAGTCGGCCACAATCTCGTCGACGACCGTTTTTTTAAATCTTGTCCCAAAAAAATTCTTTCTGCCACTTCATCTCCGAAAAAAGTTGATGACCTTTTTTAGTCATTCACCTTTTTTTACTACCTTTTCACACTGGTCTCCTTTCTCTCAAAAAAATTTCGGCTTTTCTTACATCTTCAGAAATCATACCTTCAAAATTACTATCATACCTTCAAAATAACTGACTAAAAAATTTTCTTTACCTTTTTTCCTTCTCTTCCACAATTTTATTACTTTTTTCATTGAAATTTGTGGGGACACTTCTCCTCAAAACAACTTATCTGGTCAAAAACCACTGAAAACTCATTTTCGCCCTCACACACAATTGCATTTGTTGACCTTTTTCGGTGCATCTTCTAAATTTGGGGGGTCCGATGTATGGCGTGTCCCCCCACTCTTAAAGGTGGGGGTCTTGTCCCCCGCGACCCCCCGGGATCGCCACCTATGCTAGTCTGCCATCACGGTCTCACAAACTCTCAGACCTGACCTTAGTTCTAGGTCTCGACTGATGTCTGCAATAATGGAAGCGGTACAAATTATTACGTCGAATGCTTCCATAGTAAACTCTTTCAGGAGATGACTGAGATAGCGTTGCACTGGGCGTGGCCTACCAGAGGACATCGCATCACGCTTCGGGTGGTAGAAACAAAGTCACCGGCCTCTGTGCGATTGGCTCTATATATATGGCTCTAGTTTCTACGTCTTCACACATTCATACGAGATATTAAATATATTTTATACATACACAGGTGTAATTCGGGTTGATGCATTCGATGGCTAATGCCCCGGATGTATAAACGTATTATGTACGTGTATGCATTAACACATTTAAATCCATAATTCCATCCATGCTTATGTTAGACTGCGGAGTGAAATCGGTCTCCCGAGCCAAAAGCAATGCAGATAAGCATAACTTACAGATCTATATGCACGTCTGACATCTACATCAGGTGGACCAACATAGCGAATCGTGTGTAGTTGGATATTTATATGTGCATTTATTTGCCATTTCCCTGCGGATTGGAGCAACACGTAGGCCATATCTCCTAAACACCGGTGTCTTGAACGACCGACAACACCATCACAACCAGCATCCAGCTGCTGCTGCTGCTGCTGCTATTCGGCAGTCAAAATGGAACGATGAAAATGACGAGTTTAAAAGCTGCTGATGGCGTCACCAACATCAGAAGTTCAGTCAACGGACACATAGACAGAGAGACAAAGACACAGAAATCAAGGCATGCAGAGACACACAGACAGACAGACAGACAGACGTACAGATGCCGAATGCGCAATCTTTTGCCGATGATTGCTGTGTTGAGCTCCGTTCTCTAAGTCTAAGCCAGGACCTCGGCTGCCGCGCGCCTATAGATGCGGTCACGGCGTCTGTCATACTTAAGACGATTCCAAAGCTCCTTATCAGCTACCCCGCTCAATAGTATTTGCTCTTGGCACCATCATTCCATCAACCATCGTCCCTTAGACCGCCCGCCCGTCCTTCCACCTGTACCACCTTCTCCCTCTCCGTCTTCCTTCCTAATGCCTTCTTTCTTGTCATTTTATAAACTTGCCTCCCATTTTTGTTCCTGCGTTTCTGTCTCCCTCTGGTTCTCATCCCTCTGTGTGTGTCTCTTTCTCTCTCTGTCTCTGTATGTGCCTAATCGATCCGTACACCATCGATCCCTTGATGCATCAATGTCTTCTCTGTCGCTGCCTCGTCCTCCTTTCAACCCATCCGTCCGAATTCTTGCCAGATGGAACTTGTTAAGCTCCAACGTTCCATTAGCAAAAATTCTGACTTTTCGCTAATACAAATGAAAAGAAATTGAAATCAATTTATAGCGCCGAATTAATTTGATATATTGTACGTCTGTATGGAAGTATATAGGGCATACATGCATTCGTGCATGTGTGTATATATGTATGTATGTATAATTGTATATGTGTAATACTGTGTATGTATCTAAGTTTGTATGTTTGTATCTATCTGTGTATGTATGTGCGTTCAGAATGTCATCCCTCCATGAAACAGGTGTTTGTGGATGGTGGTTGGAGGACGGGAGATATAGAGTCTTTAGAAGCCCGTTTCTTCAACTGTTGATGACTCATGGCATTACATGAGTCAGACGAATTTTCAAGGTTCTCGAACGATCGGACCTCGTACTCTCGACTTGCCCGATCAGCAGCATAGCGTAACTCAAAACAAGAACACAATCTTTAAATTTTCATCTTTCAAATACATCAAACGAAAAGTTCAATGAAGCACTTCTGACATTTTTTAACCTAGACGTTTGAACAACGAATTTAACTTAGACGATCGACAAAGTTCAAGCAGACCCTTGTCACACAGACTTTGAGCAATCACTGACGCAACTCATGGACAGACATGTCCATAAGCGCTCTGTCACCACCACTGTTGCAACTCTAAATTTTTGGAAAAACCTAGACCTCCCATCGTTAAAACATAGAAAACCTTAACAGGTTTCATTTGAAGAAATACATGGAAATTAGTTCAAATTACTAATGAAACACATCAGTACTACACGTCTGCTACATAAATTAAATCGCCTTAAATCCTTCAAGCGACCAGTCACTGCGCATGCGTGACATTTACAACAAAACACACTGCAGCCCGGTCGCTCTAATGCCGCACGCAGCCCAATTATTACAAAAAGCAGAATCGATCTCGTCATCAGTGCTTGCAGTTCACGGCCGCAATTATGCGGCACCGCGTATTCAACTAGTGAGCAAGTGGTTAAGTCAACATGAAGTACAGAGGCGGCGATCTTATTTGACGGATGGGGAGGGACACTTTGAACTGATCTGGTCAAAAAGAGTTTTGAACAGATCTGGTCAAAAAGAGGTCAAAAAATGTTATCCTGAGCACGCATGTTTTGACCTTTTTTGGTCTTTCTTCAAACTGTGGGGAGACAACTGTATACTGTGTCCCCACATTGTTAAAGGAGGGGGTCTTGTTCCGCTGGACCCCCGGGATCGCCGCCCCTGCTTAAGTAATCGGTCAACTATTTTTCTGACTATATCTAGTCTACGGATAAATCGTTTATCACCAGAATCCGTTGTAAACTTGGCGTTAAATTCATACCTTCATCCTTTGGTTAGGCGAATATCACAACCGACCTTAAAATTCTACATTTAGCTTATGTACACTGGTTTAAGATTATCTAAGTCTTATAAGATATTTGTGACCAGTTCGGGTCTTCGATTTTTCATCCCTTTCTCTCACATCTAATGGCAGGGCCTAAATGTGTGGGCTTCGAAACGGAGAGCTGATTAAAATGTTTAAAAGTCGCGTCTCTATGTATAACCTGCATGAAGTCAATTGGTAATATAATGAAGGTGGTCAAACTATGGCAGGCTTAACACCCACACCCACACACACATTCACACACACAATTAGCACACATACACATCTACATACACACACACAAACACACACACAGACCTACACACGCACATGCACACTATTGAAACATTTAGACTGAAGTATAATTTGAAACGAGTAAACCAAGCACAGTATGTTACAGGTTTACTGCATGTAAAACCCATTCCAATTCACAATGTCTATCTGTATGTTCCATCAAAAGATGTGATATTAGATCACCGACAAGCACTCATGTGGCGCCATCCCTTGAGGAAAAACTCCCTCTGACGCTCAAAATAAATGATGACGCAGAACAAAGCCTTGTCATTCGCTAACTGATTCGTTGCATGAAAACGAGCGATAATGGAACAGTTTATCATGTGCCTCGAAATCAGACAGATTTCCGATGAGAGGCAATTAATTATCATCTACAAAATAGAGACAAATATTGATTGGCCTTTCTACTACATTGAATCATACGCCACAGGTTCTGAAGTCATTAATTTCCCTCTGCAGAATCAATGGACAACATATATTTAGGCACAAAATAATATCGTACAACTGAGGCGACCGATAAATAAATAGGTTGTATATGAACATATAATTATACAAATCTTGACTTGTGAAGCGAAAACTGCATAAGAGCGGCGCAGACATTTAAGATAGAGTCTGTGAAGTAAGTCGATGAATTCTTTCGCTTGACTGTCTATAGAGATGACCACAGAAACACAGTAAGAACCACCGTGCAACTATGAAGTCTGCGGAAACATCCCTTGTGGAAGAGCGTTCATTGAAAGCAAAGAAAGTTGACGGCGTGTATAGAATGCCTGCAGCCCGTGCTACGATTTTCATATATGGATGTTCACTCGCATCCTCCAAAATCCTCTCTTCAAACGCCAGAATTATCCAGACGCAAACACAAAGACTCGCTCCATTCAAGCACGACCATTCATCTCAAGACGACGCAACGCACACGTGATCAGACCAACAGACCGTTCGCCATAACATGCTGTGGCCAAGGGTTCGTTACGCTCAGCCGTAAATAGCAGCCCTTTATTAATTGTATTTCGTCGTCGCTATACAAAGTCTGGGGTTAATATCCTGCATATTAATGTCGCAGTAAAAACAAGACATCTTTCATATATATATTTATATATATACATTATACACGCATATATATACATATATATACACACATATATAAATATATATACACACATATATATACGTGTGTACACGTGTACGCATATATGTGCTAATATGTGTTTTATATATGATGTAATATATATATATATATACATATATACATATATATATATATACGTTATGTAGACTCTGTGTTATATCCGTGTGAGCCAGTCATTGCTTAGAGTCGATCGTCGGTACACAAGGAAGAATGAAGGAGAGCAAGGAACAAGGTCCACGACTGCAGAGTAAGAAGAAGAGAGAGAAGGACAGAGACAGAGACAGAGACAGAGACAGAGACAGAGAGAGGCTGTCGTGCACAGAAGACAAGTACACATCGTCAGCAACTTTATGGCATGTCCCGTACACAGAATCTACTGCAGCAGCTGTACATTTGTCGTCTCAAAGATTCATACATGCATATAGGCCTATATATTGATATCATATACATATATATGAGATAATGGAAGTTAGATGCGTTTGCAGCAGACCAGCCCCCACCCCCGTAAACGAGAGGCTATGTGTGTAGAGAGGAGGAGCAGGGAGCAGGAGAATGAGCAGAAGGACCAGAAGGAGGAGGAGCAGGAAGAGGAGAAGGAGGAGAAGGAAGAGGAGAAGGAGGAAGCTGTCTTTGGTTTCTGTTGACGTTGGTCTAATTACTGGAAGAAGAGGTAGATGACGACGCCGAAGAAGAAGAAGATTAGCGACAGGGACAGAGACAGAGACGATGAACGGATGGACGAAAGCAAAGACAACTGCAGCAGCAGCAGCAGCAGCAGCAGCAGAAGAGCAGACTGATAGATTCCAATAGGATGGACGGAAGAAGGGATGAACTGACGGAAATGAATAGACTGAGACCAAAAGACGCAGACATCGACTTCCAGACCAACAGACTCTAATATTACATGACATCAAACGAAACGGAAGAAAGTCGGAGAGAGAGAGAGAAAGAGAAAGAGAAAGAGAGAGAGAGAGAGAGAGAGAGAGAGAGAGAGAGAGAGAGAGAGAGAGAGAGAGAGAGACAGACAGACAGACAGACAGACAGACAGACAGACAGACAGAAAGAGAGAGAGAGAGAGACAGAAAGAGAGAGAGAGAGAGAGAGAGAGAGAGAGAGAGAGAGAGAGAGAGAGAGAGAGAGAGAGAGAGAGAGAGACCAGAAGATTTTCTTTCTCTCCCTCCATCAGTTCATCCATTTGTCCTTTCGTCCGTTTCTCTGTCCTTTAATCCGTCCTTCCGTTTATCCCTCGGCTCTCCCATCTGTGTGCTTCAGAAAGAAACCAATTTCAGAACGATGACGGGTCGACGAAGCGCGACTGATGTGTCGTGCTGCATGCATTCAAGAATTCCGGAATGAACGGCATAAGAGGAATCAATTAAATCGCCATACAGTCTCTGGCGGAACGCAACGATCTCTCGATTTAAAAGTAGCTATAGAATACTTCAGAAACCATGACAGAAATTATGGATTCGATGTCACATGGGGCCAAATGTATAAGAAAGATCATGTTGTCATCTGTCTGTCATGCAGGTATTTAGAATGACTACACTGTTGTGTCCTATTGCAAACTATAAATATATTCAGTTTATAAACAGCGAAAATGAAGCAGTGGTTGTTTGTGGCAAATAGAATAATTGATAGGCATTTTAGCTCATTGTTAAAGTCTTGAACAGTTGTTGATCAATACATGTAGACCTATAGCCTATATAGTCCAGGAAAAACATCGTGCCATTGGTGTAATTTTCGGATGGTACCCGTACCCCGAATTTTGTACTGGGGTACGGTACCCCGCTTTTCTCACCCCGAATAAATAATAGTAATTGCAAATGTGCTCCTCCGAATATTACTGTTTCTGTCTATTTTTGCATAAGTAGGTACGGAAGAGGTAGACAGACAGACAGACAGACAGACAGACAGACAGACAGACAGACAGACAGACAGACAGACAGACAGACAGACAGACAGACAGACAGACAGACAGACAGACAGACAGACAGACAGACAGACAGACAGACAGACAGACAGACAGACAGATAGGCGGACAGACAACATACAGACAAACAAAACAGACAACGTGAGTATCGGTCTAGTAATTGGTTACTATAGCTACTATAGCCCTTCCAAGTCCTACCTGCACCTCATTTGGGTGGAAGGGTGAACAGCCAAGTAGGTGTATGCCTGAAGGGGGCTATGTCATCAGTGGGGAAGGCTTCGACCGAAGAACCACCTAGGCCCTCCTAGGGCATCACGCGAAATGGACAGGTTCACAAGAAACTCAGAAAACAGCTGGCCAACGCAGGAAGCAGGTGTTGGAAGGACACCTGAGGACGAAAGAGGCCTGTTACTTAGCCCACCAGCTCCTTACCCAGCTAGGAGAGGAGTGGTCACCATCTGGCACAGGACCAAGAAATTTTATATGATGAGCAAACTATATTAAGAAAATTAACGACGTTATCGGGTCTCTACAAAAGAAGGGGAGGGCCGAGTCCGACAGGGCAGATTGAGTGTAGGATGTGGAAGACGATATAATAAGTATTAACATGTAAACATACATACAGTGCCGGATTTACGCATAAGCTAACCAGGCCGTGACTTATGGCTCGCGTTGCCGGTGGCCTCATTAAAAAAATGTACGCGGATGGCAGACTGTAGCGTGTAAGATTATATACAATCATCATGAATACTTTAATACGGCGATATTTTTAACACGTCTAAACAACTCCTAAGTCCCAAGACTCCCAATGATAAACCTATAAAGTCTGCCAGAGGCGTCTACACCATAGAAACCTTGGAGCAAATCCTCCATCCAAGAAATAGGGGGGATCTGTCAGTGTGTGTGCCACCATTTTAAGGGGGAAAGGAACGGGGAGGGGGGAAAAAGAAGGGAAAAGGGACGTTGCTCCAATGACTTAGGGGGGGGGGGATAGACGCCCCTGAAGTCTGCAACTATTTATCCATTCAGAGCTCTCTAAATTGTACTACTCACAGACATTGTCACAGGTAAGGCAATCGTTGCTAACTTACTTATTTATGTAGTAGATATTGGCGATGCTTTTTCTTGTTAAATTAGTTTAGAGTCATCAGAAGAACATCTTATGAGAGCGTTTCGTTGATGACGAAAGCCTTTTCCCTCTGGTAGTTTCCGACCAGTTCTTCCTCTCCTCCTTCTTCGTCCAGAATTCCTTCTACCTCCATAATTATAGACATGATAATGACATTTAGGCTTAAATATCGTGAACAGTATTACATGTAGGCCTAGTGTTTATACATGATTCCTACTATCAAACGAAATTAAATTTACAAAATAGCGCAGCATTCTTATAAATTTTCCTAGCAATACTGTGATGAATCATTGTTTTCTTTTAAAATCTAATTATGTGTGCATAGCCTACAGTATCAGTTATTTCTCTATTGCTAACCAAACAATTTTTATATGTTAATTATTAAATTATGTCGTTTCCAAAAATATATTTTTTCTTGAAATTTTGACCAAGTGGGTGACATGCAGCCAGTTTTTGTGCCTGATGTAGTTTTTTGAAATAGTGAGGCAAGGGCCTCTAAAACGTTAATAGATTAGGGCCTGGCAGGAAAAAAGTTAGCTACTGACATCAGAATTTCACTCTACTTGAAAGTTGAAAATATCGAAATTTCGGGCATTTTTGTTCGTTATATTGTAAAGCGAATGGAAATTGCACGATCATGCGCATATTAGCCTATATGCTATCAGAGAGAAATAGTTGTTCGCCGAATGACGATACAGCTTTTACCGACTTTCCGAAAAGGCGCTATACATTTTCGATGCGCTGTCAGCTGCCGTTTCGCAGATATGACACAAAACAACTAGGTAACTGAAGCAGCAGCAGCAGCAGCAGCAGCAGCAGCAGCAGCAGCAGCAGCAGCAGCAGCAACAGCAGCAGCAGCAGCTAGTTTTGTGAAAGCGCTTGTTTAATCCGTTGATGCACAATATATATATATAATCTGGTCTCTAAAGACTTCGTCTCACATGAGTCACAAGTGCAGCTCTGAAAGGCAGTTTCAAAATGTCGATCGTCAAAACTCATCTCGCATGGCAGCTCATGGACTTTCTGAAGTCTAAACTTCCTATATAGAACGACACTAAATCTGAAGGAAAAAAGAATTTAAATAGGCGTCTATATTTCTAAACGAAGCGAAAACAATTAGGCCCTAAATAACTTATCAAAGAGACTGTGTGGTCGAGAAATAGGGCCTACGATGCTGGATTTTTTGTTGCTCGAACTGCTAAATCAGATCATCATTTATTACACGTAGACGGCTACATTTTCCACTTAATCTTTTATCTCTTCTGGAAACGTTTCATAACGTCGTTACCGTAATGTGTAAGACATTAATCGTCGACGCCTGCTGAGCGAAATTACACCCTAATTTACGCTCAGAATTAGGCAAAGTGGAGACGATCCACGAAGACCTGAAGATTAGCGGTCCGGTTTATATAGACGTATAGCTGGCCAGTTAATAGCTCGGAACTAACTATAGCGAGTTGATGCGATTCTCAGCATGAGATGAGGTTTTAGCCCAGACCTGCGTGAAAGACATTAGAGAATCTGCGGAGCGGAAGGAAAGAGGGAACGAATTCCCAAACCCGGGATCATCAAACGAGAAAGCCCTGAAACTCAATAATGCTCTGTCCTACAGTATAACAATTAAGGTGAAAAAATGCAAAGCATAATCACATGAGTCTGAGAGTTAGGCAAAGACGAAAGATGCGCTGGTTATTGTGAACTGTAAATTGACTGCATTTAGAATCTGAGATAGGGTCTACATGTCTCAAATGCCACTCCTTGGTTTATTGGTGGCCAATGTAACACTTGCAGTGTGGGAGTGATGCTTTGAGACTTGGGGGGGGGGGGGGTATTCGAAGTAGCTCTAGTACCAATGGTTTCTGAAGCAATTGGAATTCTTGCAAATTTGTCTCATGACTTAGAAGCGAAGTACAGCGTTCAAGACGATAAGAAACTATGAGCCACGATGATATCAGCTACAGTGAAACCTCAAATATTGTATAAGAATATGGATTCTGTGGATACCGCATATTTGAATACGAACATGTTTAAACATGCTCTAAAAGAATGGTGAAAGCAGATCTCTTTGCATCTATGTTGAAAATGTGTAGCGCCATTTGGAAGCCTCTCAGAGGGCGCAGCATCGTGGCTTTCTAACAAATTGAAAATTATTTTTTAAAGGTAAGCTGAGAAAATGCATATTGCGTTATATCAGGCGGAACAGCTCGGATTTTCAGTAGAAGACTGTTCCTGTAAGACGGTCAAGTCCATAAGAAAGCAATCCGTGCCCACGACACCGTAGGGAAGCATAGAACAAAGACCTCTGTCTGTCTAAGGAATGCAATGATCGGCGAACTGGCTGGGTTGAGACAGGAGACCAGAGCGTTCTGATGTTCAGTAGTGGCTGCGAATATTACTGTTCGTCCAAAATAGTAAGCCCTTGTTTGAATCTGATTCTATAATATATACCTAACCGGCATCAGTTCTAAAAGACGAATCGACAGTGTCTGCGAGTGTAACTGCACTACAATTGCGAGAATGAATTTTGGCAGCTCGGCCACAATTCGAATGGCACAACTGAGGACAGACACACTTTGGGCTACACCTGTAGGCCTATAGTTACGCTACAGTCAACCACAATCGTGACGGCCAAGAGTGGACCGAGATTACGGCAGCGTTAAGCAATAAGGCCTATACAGACACCGAATAGCTCTCATTTGACAGAGTTAATAGAAGATAGATACGACGGACGAATTTCGCGATGACCCGGTGCGAGTAATAATCAATCAACACGGTTGGCATGGCAACCGATTGGTTCTAGTGCTCGGCCTGTAACACGGAGAGTATGACGTCACGTGCATATATATATATATATATATATATATATATATATATATATATATATATATATATATATATATATATATATATATATATATATATATATATATATATATATATATATATATATATATATATAGTAGCTCAGCGTCATCGAGGTTCTTTGTCATGTGGCTGGATAATAGGCAGCAGCTGATAGAAATAGATTCTCAGCCTATATCTACTTGACTTCCCTCACTTTGTCTTCTCGAAGTCTGTCCACAATTTTGGGGTTGTTCTTGATCAGGAACTTAATTACCTTAATCTCTGAACACCTAAATCACGTATGCCGTGCTTGTTCTTTCGGTTGCGACAATTGTGGGTTATTTCCTAGTCACTTTCACCCAATGCCGCACTTGCTCTTGTTCACGGGTTTGTTTGTAGTAGGATTGACAACTGCAGTGCCTTCTATGTTGGCCTCCCCTTGGGGTGCATTGGGCAGCTTGAGTGCGTGCTGTGTGCAGCTGCTAGGCTTGCTGGTGGTATTTCAAAATTTGATCATGTTTCGAATTATATGCACGACGTGCTCAATTGGCTGCCTATATATTTCCCAGCACATTGAATTTAGGATTTCGGTCTGGATTTGGCGGTGTCAGTTATGGAATGCCTCTGCATACTTGCGGGAGCTTTGTTGCCCCACCCAGGGTTTGGCTGGCAGCGGAAAGCTTCGTTCTGCATCTCGAGGTGAACATGTTTCTAAATATAAAAGATATTTTCGTTGCTGCTTTTTACAGCAGAATGACTTCTCGATTCGTAGATCAGTGAGAAAGTTAGCAAAAACGGTATGGCGCAGTTTTAAGATAGTAATTTTCTTCTAAGAATTTGTCTTGTTCCCTTTGCGAGCACATCAAAGACGCAGCTTCATGCCGTTTCAGTGGTTGGGCCGACCATGTGGAATAACCTTCCATCAGATTAGCATGTTATTTTAAACTAGAGAATCAGCATACACGTAGGCCTATTACATGCATTTGAAAACTGTTATTTTATCGCCGAAGTTGGGCTGGGAGCGTGTTTGAGTAGGCATCACGGACGGGCGCCATATAATTTTATGAACCCGACACTCCAACAGTATAATAATATACACAAGAGAGTTGATAGAGCAAACGGATCAAACTTAAATTTACACCTGGAGTTGAACTGGATAACAAATAAAAAAAGTGGTATGTCGATGGATGACGAAATTAAATGTGACGTCACGTGCGTGATGCATAGGAAGACAGCTGCACACGTCATGCCCGGACTTAATTAGAAGCAGCTAACAGTCCTTGGACGAGTCTCAGTTCGCGGTCGCTTTTAACGACCTGTTGGCACACCATTTCTACTCGGAAACCAGACTCTCTTTTACAACATTAAGCGAGAAAGATTATCATCTTCAACTGAAAACGATTTTGCATAATTGGACAGGATTCGAACGCATGGTATCGTTGAACACGACCAGTACTCACTCAACCTCATGTAGGGGTAACCTAGACCCAGGCCCGCCGAGGGTGGGGCAGGGGGACAAATTCCCAGGGGCCCGGCTATTTTCCGGCGATTTTATGGGCCCGGGCCGGGCCCGCAATCAACTTTTCTCATAAAGCCTACTGATAGTTTAGGGGCCCGTGACTGCTCTGCCTAGGGGCCCGGAATTTCTGTCGGTGGCCCTGCCTAGACGCCTATATATATAAAATATATGTATCAGAAAGCCACTCAACATCAGGCGAAAATTAGAATATATTGTATTTCTGTCCAACCATCCGAACTACATACAGGCAGACAACCATGCAGACAGACAGACAGACAGACAGACAGACAGACAGACAGACAGACAGACAGACTGACTTACCTGGATTCGTGTCTAAGCCGGTGACTTGAGACGCGACGGCAGACTATTTTTTCCTTGTAAGTGGTCGACTGCTTTGAAATCCCGCCTATCTATCTTCTCTTATCGACAGCGACCAACTTCTCTGTCCCGTCTCTCATTGGTTGGTCGATCCGTCGAGCCGAGCTTTCCTTTGGGCGCCAAGCTGCTGCTGCTGCTGCTGCTGCTGCTGCTGCTGCTGCTGCTGGTGGTCAGGTGCAAGGCCTGCGACGATTGCGCTGCAGCCAACCTCCTTTCCCTTGCACAGTTATGCAATCCAGAAGTTGATCAGGCGGCATCTGCAGTGCTTTTCGTTATATGTGTGTGTGTCTCTGTTGTTTTCGTTCTCTTCTGCTGTATGTCGTTCTGCTGCTGAAAGTGTGTGTGTGTGTGTGTGTGTGTGTGTGTGTGTGTGTGTGTGTGTGTGTGTGTGTGTGTGTGTGTGTGTGTGTGTGTGTGTGTGTGTGTGTGTGTGTGTGTGTGTGTGTGTGTGTGTGTGTGTGTGTGTGTGTGTGTGTGTGTGTGTGTGTGTGTGTGTTTGTGTGTGTGTGAAACCAATGAGCATGTGACGCTCGCTACACTCGATGCGTATTTACTACGTCCGATACTTTTGCATCAGGCTAAGCGTGGAAAGGAATCTATGGCCAGTCAATGGATGCATTACAAACAACGGATGAATGGTGGGCAGTGTTTAATCTAGACGTCTTTTGGGGGGGAAATTTCCCCCCCCAGGATTGAAGTTTCCCCCCCCCCCAGAACTCAGCAATATTGTAAGGCAGATACCTTTTTGGGGGGAAATTCCCCCCGAGAAACCTTGTTTCCCCCCCCCCCAGAACAGGGGGACTAGATTACACACTGAATGGTGGGTCCGTCCATTCGAACACAAAAATCCCTAATCCACGCACAGCTTTGCAATGACCCCGATAAATGAAGATATATAGTAGCCTGCCCACTGATGTACACCACTCTACACTCGTTCCGATTTGCTGATGTGCATGTACAAGCAGAAGCGAATTAGAAAATCGCTATTGTTTTGCTATGAACCACATTTCTAAATGGTATGTCCTTCTGAAATCCATCTGGCGCAATCTCATCACAGAAACATGTCTACATCTATACCCATCTATTCACTGACTGCATCATTTACTCAATCAACCACCCGATCATCCATCATCCATCCACTAACCCATCCACCCATTAATCCACCCACTAATAGATGGATTAGTGAACGGATGCAATCGGTCAGTGTATGTGTGGACGGTGACAGACGTGCATAGTCGTGAGAACGTTGAAGGCATTCGGATCTTCGATGTGAAAGAGTGTAGTTGTGCATGTTCGCGCATTAGTCGCGGCAGTAAAGTCTGTGTCAAGTCTGAGTGACAAGAATCCATCGGCATTAGTATGCCTAGTTGCGTCGGGTTCAATCTATGTGTGAACTTTGTCGATCGTATGAGTACACATTCGACATTTATATGTTGTGTCAACGATTTTGAAATTGTTTAATCGAACTTTGTGTTTTACATGAATAGATACCAAAACTTAAAGACTGTGTGTCTGGTGTGAGTCGCGCTACGATACTAATCGAGAAAGTCGTGTGACAATGTTCATCTAACACACATAATACCCTGGTTTACTCAGCTGGGTACCAGCTTCCATTAGTGGCGCGCGCTACGAACCTTATGAATGCGACTTTCTGAAGTCTGATCTTTAACCTCTATATATATATATATATATACATATATATAGAGACAGAGAGAGACAGAGGATGAAGAATATTTTATTATAGGCCCTACGGATGTCTAAGGGTATGGTACGAGTATTGTAAACAACAGAAGAAAAAAAACAACTACCTCCTGTACAAGTAGACCTACTGTTCGACGCGTTTCACAAATCCTCGCTTATCATGCCTCACGAACTGTTGCACACGACGTCCTTGAGAAGCTGGTTTGCCTCTGTAAAATTTTCCTGAAAGCTTTTGACGATGGACGAAATACGTCAGTGGGTGAAATCAGAAATTGCCGGAAATTGCCTCGAAAAATGCGGATACTGCAGTTAAAGAACTGCTGAGCAAATGCGAAGACTCTGACGCAGCGCGGTTCACTGAGTGACTGAGCACTGTGAGCAGTCATCTGGACTCCATTCATTCCTTCATCCATCCGTTCGTATGGCCACCGTCTCATCCATCCATTGATCTACCTATCCATCCAGTTGCACCCGTGTGCATTAAAACGTGTTGCTAACACATTTTGATACGAATGCAACTGGATGGGTGGATGGATAGGTAGATCAATGGGTGGATGAGACGGTGGGCGTATATATATACGTTCGTGTAGGTTATCAACAAAACATACTCGCACAGTGTCTCCTAAAGATTAACATAGCTATATATATATATATATATCATATAGGCCTAGCTATATATATCATTATATATATGGGTGTGTGTGTTTTGTGTGTGTGTGAGTGTGTGTGTGTGTGTAAATACGAATGCAACTGGATGGGTGGATGGATAGGTAGATCAATGGGTGGATGAGACGGTGGGCGTATATATACGTTCGTGTAGGTTATCAACAAAACATACTCGCACAGTGTCTCCTAAAGATTAACATAGCTATATATATATATATATATCATATAGGCCTAGCTATATATATCATTATATATATGGGTGTGTGTGTTTTGTGTGTGTGTGTGAGTGTGTGTGTGTGTTCATGGCACATATTTATAGGCATATGTATACACATACAAATATTAGTATATATATACATGCATATGTTGTATGTAGCGGTTGTATGAGGCATTTAGAGCAGGTGCCCTTTCAATCTGCCGTCCATTTATCGGATTGCATTGAGCGCTCTGAACAGCAGCCATGGAGATAAATTAGACAACGCCTTCCATTTTGACGAACTGACTGACTTGAGTGGCATCGATGCCGTGATGATATTTAGATAGAGTCCATGGATTCCACGGATGTGCCCGCAGCGCATGCGCTCAACATTGTACCTACATTCTCTCCACATTGTCTCTATACACTGTCTCTACACTGTCTCTATATACAATGTCTTTACATTGTCTCTAGTACAATGTCTTTACATTGTCTCTACATTGTCTCCTAAATGTCTTAACATTTTCTCTACATTGTCTGTCGTAGAACAGGAAATATGTAAAAATCTGCTGGAAATGTATTTTTTTGATTCTGTAAGAAAGCAAACGAGCCTTACATCTGCTTCTCTGTCTCGCTCTAGCTGTCTCTTTCGCTCTCTCTTTCTCTCTGTCTCTATCTCTGTCTCTCTGTCTATCTCTCTGTCTCTTTGTTTCTCTATCTGTCTCTCTGTCTCTCTCACTCTATCTCTTGCCTCTCTCGTAACCCTAATGTGCTTGTAAATAGCCCAGGAAGCAAGCAACTTTTGTAGTATAGCTGGCATCCTATTATATATCCCAAGACAAGCTGCAACATGTATTACCTCTTTGCATATGTACTGTTAAAAGAGAAATACCACATCTGGACAACTCTTATACGACGCAGCGCTCTTGAATAAGCTGGTGACCTGCAATTAGTTTAAGAGTAGCGCTCTAAAACTTTTGTGTCTATGAATACGATTACGATGGTCGATTGGTTTAAGTTTATATTTTATTTTGCTAGAGCACCTCGTAGAAGGTCTATGTGTATGATGTTAATGCTTATGTATTGTTATCTACCCGAGAAGCATTAAGAAGAAGAAGAAGTTGATGGTTATGAGGTTCATCTGCTTCTCTTCGGTTGTGCATCAGGATTTCGACCGCTTGTTTCTTAACGCCAGATAATCCCACTTCGCTGTTGACCTGACTCTGGCTTCTCTAAATGCACTAATCCAGTAGGTCTTTATAGGCAACTGGCTCGACTGCAGAGGCACACGCTGAATTATTCATGAATATCGTCGACTTAACTTTTTGTCTGTGCTTCTGGACTAACCGTATACGCAGACACATGAAATTAATGCACAGACCAGCATATTAAGTAGATCTTCGTAGCAGTTTCGTAGAATTTGGATGCATCTAGAGCACGCGTCTTTTTACATTCTTATAAGAATTAAGCTCTTGTGCGCAATTCAGGAGGTATGTGTGCAGAGCATTACATCGTGGAAGGGGTACCATTGTGCTATTTATAAAGCTTTATTTTTCATAATCATCATCATCGTCGTCGTCGTACTTGTCGTCGACATGATATTGATGATAATCATCATTACAATTTCTTGTCTCTAGACTCTATCAATGCCATTATCACAACCTTTCAGAAGCCGAATAGGTCCATGTGGAGGCCCACATATAGATGGCATTAATTAGAAGATCCCGTTTCTGATTAAAAGACAACAACAACAAGCAACTGTCGAACTGTGAAACCTCGATGGCCATCTTCGTATCTAAGAGGATGGTAACCGAAGGCTCCCAATTTTGACACTGCGATTTATTCGATTTCATGTGACAGGCCGTGGATCGGAACCCAGTTCTAAGACGAGACCTATACGCATAGCGTCGCATTAGCTGCTCTGTCGACGCGTCAGCTCCTCTGCATGAGACTGATGTTGATAGAGGCATATAATACTGAGATCGGGTATCTTATCTTATATCTGTAAATGGCCATAGTGCGGTCATTTACTTCTGTATAGAGGACTAATCAGAATTTTACTCAGTGTGCTTTAACAGTTTTAGTGTAGTATATTGTAATGTTTTTTGGATCCAACAGAGTTGCATCGTCACGCATGAAATCATCTTGTAACTTTTAAACGGTACAACAATCATATCATGCAGCAATTGTTGATTTCATTCCGTCATTAAAGTGAGCTGCCGAAGCCTATAGCGTCTGTGAATAAGCTGGTTCCCGCGGCGTAGCTTTTTTTGGGCGCTGTAGAAGTCTCGAGATTACGATTACGATAGCGGAATATTTTCAGCGGTGAAGCCATTTTACATCACATTCACAAGAAGTTATTGTAACCAACTCAAAATAAGCAATGTATACAAGGATAGCAGTAAAGCAATGTTTGGTAACAATTGGTAGCCCAGAAGGGAATCAAAAGAGTTCCGGGCAAGAGATCCTGTTGTTACATTAGACGTGCGACTTACGATGAAGTTCCAATTTTTTAAAAATAGATATGCACAAGCCATATTTCATTGGCACACAATCCACAATGCAGTCCAACCTAGGTCAGTCCGCTGAAACTGAAGCAGCCTTTTGAAGATAAACAAACTGAAGTGGGTTTCAGAGTCGATATCTGAAAGAAAACAGGCACTCGGCAGAAACAGACAGATTGACAAAGTGCATTCAATACTTGGCGCAACCATCGAACAGAGGACCTCTTGCCCGCAACTCTTTTGATTCGTGTCACGTCCAGAGTCGGACAACCAGAGAAACTGGTGACAGAATGATGATTAGAAGGACTAAGCAGTACATTGACCAGGTTGAACAGACTCAGTTATAGACAAGATTGCGTTCTATTGAATTGGAAATGATTGGAAAGGATTGGGAAGTATACAGTAGAATTTATGAGAATAGAAGAAAATACAATATATATATAAAATTATAAAAGGTGAAAATGGATGTTGTGATATTCCTCTGATGACTGTGACTTCATCAAATCTCTCTGCTAAGCAATCGGAACCTATGATGCTAGAAAATTATATAACGCCACCGGTAAAGAATTATTCGAAATTATTAATGAACCTACATTATCCACATGAAGAGCCATAAATATTACAAATCTAAGCACTAAAAACGTCATTAAGTGCAAAGTGGACAAAAGATTTACACATAATACAACAGGGCAAACTCTTGTTTACTGAAAAGTCCACATCACCTTGTGGACCCCCCCAGGGAATTGGCAGAGCAAGACGCGGTAAATAAGGTGAGGTTAGAGCCTAGCGACGAAAGGGTGGAACGAGATCCACTGTGGCACGATAGATCTATACTTTTGTACATGTATATACTCGTATACGTCTATGAATATACAACAATAACTATATATACGTGTAAACTGATTATCGTTCTACTCAGATGAAATCTTTATATACTATTCAAAAATTCCAAACACTGTAGATCATCTAGCCTAAAGATCTATACATCAATGTCTAATGAAGTGAAGAGTACTGAATACAGTGAATGGACTAAGCTAGCCTGAATAAAATACTCATGTATCCTATAATTGGGCCTATATCTGTAGCTGATCAACTAGGTGCCCGTGAGTCAAACCTCTGTCCAATGGTGTTCCTGTTACGTTATGTCAACTTCGATGTTCAGTAAACGAGTATTTATTCATCTGTGCTGATGTAATAGTCCTTTGAATATGCAACACAGGTCGGTAACTGAAACTGAACTGGCCAATATGGCCTACGCAAACCCACGTACAGCTGAATATTCTATGCAATACCAAATGTCTCAACCAACTCTAGAGCATTATAATAGATGAAAATATAATAGATGAGAATAGATACAAGAAAATAGGAGAGAAAAGAATATTTCGTCCATTTGTAAATTTTCTTTGTACATTTTTTTCGTCCTTCCGTTCGTCCATTTGTGCGTTTTCTATGGCCTTCCTTTCGTCCATTTGTTTCTCTCATTCGGTTAATTGACGTTTAACGGCGATAGCAAAGACGAGTAGCGACGTCCTCCTCCTTAATTCAGGCTTTGGACTGGCACTCCCAGCGTATACTCACCACAAATGTAGTAGAATGTATCACGGCTGTTGCGACTTTGACGAGACATTTCTGCTGTAACAAATCGTCCTGTAGACAATAAATACTATTGTAAAGTACACACACTATGCTTCATATGCCTGTAGACAGCCTATAGGCCTCAGTTAGCATTTGCATTGCACGTTGTGCAACCAGCACTGCCTAGACTAAACAACACAGTTTATTTTTTGGGCAACATATCTTCAGTAGACTGCAGTAAATGTGAGAAGATGAAAAGAAATTATTGAAAATATACGAGAATAAGTGAGAATATAAATTAGATTAAAACAGAATAGAACAGGGCAGAATATTTACTTATTAAGAAAATTTATACAACGCCACTCAAGTAACACTGGGCAGCGAAGATTTTGCTTCATGAACACCTTTGAGTGTATCTTATGGATTGTGGGCTGCTGATCACGAAAATCACCTTCAAACTATCGCATACTGTTTTTGGAACAGCCTATTTTGTGATTTCTTTTCATCTTCTCACATTTACTGCAGTCTACTGAAGATATGTTGCCCAAAAAATAAACTGTGTTGTTTAGTCTAGGCAGTGCTGGTTGCACAACGTGCAATGCAAATGCTAACTGAGGCCTATAGGCTGTCTACAGGCATATATAAAGCATAGTGTGTGTACTTTACAATAGTATTTATTGTCTACAGGACGATTTGTTACACCAGAAATGTCTCGTCAAAGTCGCAACAGCCGTGATACATTCAACTACACTTGTGATGAGTATACGCTCAGGCCTCAAAGATGCAGCACAACTGCATTTATTAAGAAAGCGTAAGATGAATACAAAGATGAAAAGACAGATGGATGGATAGATAGATACAGAGATAGATATAGAGATAGATAGATGGACAGATAGATGGACATATATTTGGGCGGATAGATGGATAGATAGATTAGATAGATGGATAGATAGATAGATAGATAGATAGATAGATAGATAGATAGATAGATA
Organism: Allolobophora icterica; assembly: GCA_963556255.1. NCBI lineage: Eukaryota > Metazoa > Annelida > Clitellata > Crassiclitellata > Lumbricidae > Allolobophora > Allolobophora icterica. The sequence continues at coordinate 39,217,631 of OY744606.1, read as the reverse complement.
GATAGATAGACAGACAGACAGACAGACAGACAGACAGACAGACAGACAGACAGACAGACAGACAGACATGCAGGCAGGTAAGCAGGCATAGATCTAAGGAGATGGAGACGAAGAAAGAGTAGAAAGGCGTTTCTTCTAATCTGCAATATAAGCTTAGTCTATGTAACTAATTTAATCTGATGACTTTTATAGCGCCACTGTATCGTTATAGAAGTGATGGGTTTGAATAAAACTGATATACGAGCCAACATTTTGGGTCATTCCGGTCGCACGAGTCGTCTCATAATAGAACACAGGAGTCTGAAAGGAAGAACAGAAATAGACAGAGGAAGGAAGGAAGGAAGGAAGGAAGGAAAGAAAGAAGGAAGAAAGGAAGGAAGAAAGGAAGGACGAGTAGAGTATTGCCAACGTCATGATCATCATGCGCTCGATCATCGTCTTTAGGTCCTTGATCGATACGATCCGACGTCTAGCTGCATATATCCGACGACGAAAGAGTCCATAGGCAGCTATTCCATATCGCTCCTCCTCCTATTCTTCCTCCTTCTCCTCCTCCTTCTCGTCTTCCCCCGCACTGGCGCCAAGCCATCGAAGCCCCCTACTCGTTTTGCAGCGTCGTCACCCATCACGTCGACCAGCACGGCCATCATCAGCCATCGTGCGGAGTCAGCGCAGAATCTCAGTCGTCTCCTCAGCCAATTCCATCCGTCCTTTCTTCCTGCCTCCGACGCCATCGATGGTCTTTCCTCGTCGACGAGAGAAGGCAGCCACAGAAGGAGATAGGGAGGGGGAAGCAGAGACAGAGAGACAGAGGCAAGGACAGCCGTGGCTTATTATATTCGAAGGAGTGGGCATAAGAAAGCTTTCGAGACGAAGGTGACGTCAGAGGCGAATTCTAAAGTCAGAGGTCAAAGGGCATTTGCCTCCTGGAGAATTAAGCTGAAAAATCTGCATATAGTTAAGAAACGCTTTTCTCGTGTTTGTGAACTTTAGCGTAAGTATTTTTGAACACGGCTGTGAATCGAAAAGCTGAAAATCTGTAGAATGGATTGGGTTGTAGAAGTTTCCGAAATCACAAAATCACAAGAAGTTAAATGAAATGAATGGATGGCGGAAAACTATTTGGATGGCGGAAAACTATTTGGAAAACTATTTCAAAGGGTTCTGTAAGACAGAGGTAGCCTTTGCGGCGCAGTTCGGAGTGGAGTCCAGGCAGCTCAATATTTCAGAGTGAATCTTTAATAAAATCCTATTGAATATTTATTTGATCTTTAAAGGGTTAATTTGCGCGTAAACGGTTGATGATTAAACTAAGGGTTAAACTGTCTAAGGATTACTAGGGGTTAGACTCATCCACCCCAGCCTTAGCCTATCTTTTCTTTGACGTTTGCGTCCAGCTTCAACGTTTTACCGAGACTGGATTGGCTGACTTTTGACCTGGTTGTTTTCAAGTGTAGGCCTACCTCTTGAAATAGATGCTGAAATATTTACTTGTAATGGATAAATTGTGACTGGGTGTATACGAGTTAAAACTTGTTCCTCTGCATGACGTTTTTGATCTAGGCTAAGGCTGCATGGTGGATGAGTTTAACCCTTAGTAATTGAGCTTCGAAGTAGAGACATAGGTAGATACTCGGCCGCTGTTTTAGAGTGTGTCTTTAATTGCTTTGCTGTTAAAAAGTTTGACTTTAAAGGGTACTGTATGAGTTACCGACATGTCATTGCCAGACTGGTACAAATCAATACCGATGTGAACTCTTAACTCAAGGCTGAGGAGCTTGACTTCCTGGGATAGTTTACCTTCCAAAACCTCACCTCTTGCTAACTCTCCACAGGTCTTTTACTCAAAACTGAAAAAAACTGCTCTTTCACATATATCCTACCTCGATTCCTCCTCTTTCCCTTACCTCCCTCGCTGTTTCAACTCTAAACACCACCAACCTTAGCTGTCTGACTGGGTCTTAACCTGGAGCCGATTTCACTCGCCGCATGTCGATTATGTTTTGAATAAGCCTCTCCATCTCCTGTGAATAAGTTGGTTCCCCTCGACTTCGCGTTCTGAGCGCTGTAGAAATTTCGAGATTTCGATTACGATTACAATCAGGCCACCAGAGGCGTCTACACCATAGAAACCTTGGAGCAAATGCTCCATCAAAAAAATAGGGGGGGAGGAGGGGAAGGGCAAGATGGATGACCCAAAATGTTGGCTCGCACATCAGTTTTATTCAGTGTTTGTGCCAACATTTTAGGGGGGAGGAAGGGGAAGGGCAAGAACAGGGGGAAGGGGAAGTTGCTCCAATGACTTGATACTGATACTGATACTGCTGCTTTTATTGATCCACACAGAAACATATGACAGTATAATTATATAGCCACTATAGTGTGGAGAGGTTTGAGATAATAAGGTGTAGATGGAGACGATAAGGCTATACCAAACAGAAGATGGGTCAATAGGAGGCCATAAAAGGACCAGGGTCCCGCTAGGAAAGGCCCATATATATACCAAGTAGATGATGCGATGGCCATATTATATCATAGATCAAACAAGCTTCTTACAAGTAGGCCATTGAATTAGCCTAGTTGATATTCCCAGTAATCATTGCTAGTTAACTAGCTATCAAAATAACAAATGTCACGAAAAACAGAATAACCTAAGAAAATAAAGAAATAAAGGATAGGGGTCGCAGCATACTGTCACAGAGTGCCCTGACTGGTAGGCCTATGTTGGTATAAACGTAGGTTTTTCTTAAAAATATAATAACTGAAGATTTGTAGACGCCCCTGATTACAATTCCGATTTCCTATACACCCGACAAAACCAGCCCTGCAACCACCTATTGTCTATGAACAATGCAACAGAGAGTATGTGTAGGCCCTACTGCAGATTGTATACAATGATTGAAACAATTGGCTAAAAGCCATACTAAGCTCAGCCACACTAAACAATAAAAATGAAATTCTGTGAATTGTCTCTAAGTCAAGTCGCTTGCAACTTGGCCTTTTAGCTACGCATTGTTCAATCTTGAGTTTGAACATTTGAACTTTTACACTAGAGCACCTTACAACAGTGTGACGAGAAGGTATTACCTGATATTTCATGCTTGTGACCTCAATGACTTTAAACTGATCTGGCTGAAATGTTGCAGGCCTATGTAATTTTTATATTACAAATATGTAGTTACACTTTTTGTTATAATTTATTAGGATTATTTCCAGTGTAAATTCACTCAACAACCTGCACACGTTTCGGCCTGAGGCTGCAGACAATTCGATCTTATGTTCGGATATATCATTGAGCCAGATGGAAGAGAGGCCGGATTGCCCCCCCCCCTCCCCACTGGATCGCACTTGAGTTAAATTGCATGCACTCGCCGAACTTTCGTCTCCAACGACAAACTCACAAATAAACAGTCTAACAGCAAACACAAGCGCGACCTACGAAAGGACAGACACAGGAACGAGCATACAGGACCTACATAGGGACGGGCTAATATCGAAGGAGAGACATGCACACACTCTGATAGTGCCAGTCCCAAGTCTGAATGAAGGAGGAGGGGACATCGCAACTCGTCTTGTGCTATGACATATCGCCGTTGAACATCAATTAACCGAAGGAAAGAAACAAATGGACGAATAGAAGGACATAGAAGACGTACAAATGGATAAGCGGAAGGACAAAGAAAACGGGCTAATGGACGTACAAATGGACGTACAATTCGACGAATGGAAGGACATAGAAAACGCACAAATGGACGAAAGGAAGGACGAAGAAAATGTACAAATGGACGAACGGATGGACACAGATAACGCAAAAATGAATAAACGAGAGGACATTGAAAACGTACAAATGGACGAATGGAAAGACGTCGAAAACGTACAAATGGACGAAAGGAAGGACGAAGAAAATGTACAAATGGACGAACGGATGGACACAGATAACGCAAAAATGAATAAACGAGAGGACATTGAAAACGTACAAATGGACGAATGGAAAGACGTAGAAAACGTACAAATGGACGAAAGGAAGGACGAAGAAAATGTATAAATGGACGAACGGATGGACACAGATAACGCAAAAATGAATAAACGAGAGGACATTGAAAACGTACAAATGGACGAATGGAAAGACGTAGAAAACGTACAAATGGACGAAAGGAAGGACGAAGAAAATGTACAAATGGACGAACGGATGGACACAGATAACGCCAAAATGAATAAACGAGAGGACATTGAAAACGTACAAATGGACGAATGGAAAGACGTAGAAAACGTTGGACGAACAGAAGGACATTGAACACGTGCAAAAAACTGACAGTAGGGCAGAGACATTTGGACAACGACGAATAAGAAAGACTTGAAAAATCACAGATTCTGGTTCAACAATACAACGAACTTCTGGGGTACATAGACTGCTCGTTCTAAAGAAGTTCTCGTCAGTGCGTGTGACATATCAACTGACAAGGCGCATTTTGCCATCCTCTACTTTCGATCCTATTACTGCACGGAAAGTTGAAATCGGAAAGTTTTCTCCAGCAACGGATAAACATTTTCTGTGTTTTCGACGAGGTTCACAAAGGGTTCATTCAGGCGACGACAATTTCACTCTAAAATACCTCTCTGTAACTGCCGATTCCATCGCTCATTGAGAAGTCAATTGCACTTTTTGGGGATGACGTCATTTGACGCATCATTTAACTCGCGTCAAAAGACAGTCGATGCAGAAAATCAACACATAAACCATGAGCAGAACCAAAAGCACGTACAATATAGGTTTTGTCGATCTCAATATATCATATATAATATAGTCCTGCTATTGATATATGCCATATATATATATGTGTGTGTGTGTGTGTGTGTGTGTGTGTGTGTGTGTGTGTGTGTGTGTGTGTGTGTGTGTGTGTGTGTGTGTGTGTGTGTGTGTGTGTGTGTGTGTGTGTGTGTGTGTGTGTGTGTGTGTGTGTGTGTGTGTGTGTGTGTGTGTGTGTGTGTGTGTGTGTGTGTGTGTGTGTGTGTGTGTGTGTGTGTGTGTGTGTGTGTGTGTGTGTGTGTGTGTGTGTGTGTGTGTGTGTGTGTGTGTGTGTGTGTGTGTGTGTGTATTCATATGCCTACGCATATATATATCGTACAAATTGATCATAAAGCCTATCGTCAAACGCTTTTGCGCAATTTCTGCGCCGCACAGGAAGTGGGTCTTAAATCGTCCATTTTCTTTTCTTGAGCCGATGCAGACAACCACAGAACTACGTCCATGCGCATCCACTGTGGCCACGCAGCCATACAGCTAAGCTCGATATACAAACACACGTCATACACATAAACATGTATACGTATGTAAGTATGTATGTGTATATAACTATATATATAATATGCAATTTAATATTATATATCGTGTTATTTTTTTATGCAACGTCATGTCTCGCAACGCTGCACTGTTCTATACTAAAGTATACGACGTAATGCTATGGTATGGTATGGTATATGAGAATTTATAAAGCGCCTCTCACAGTATGAACTATTACATACTACATATTACATAGCTATGCTACACTATATTATATCACATTTTGTTCTCTGGAATAAGAAAGAATGTTCCCCCTGTACAGTTTAGAAAAAACATTTGAGAAATCAATACTGAAGTTATTTTAAGCCTACTAGTACTCGAGTGTTACGATGCTCTATTTACAGTAGCCTATTTAACGTTTAATTTGGCTGGAGCCTGGAGGCTAGCCTATATTAAACTGAAAAATTGTCTATCCGCCAAAATCAAGCAACACGTATAGTATAAATGGCATTGGTAAACTGTCACTCTACACCTCTTTATTAAAAAAAGACGGGTTTCTCAAACTTCAGATATTTATCATTATGCAATTAGCTGTTTTCATGTTTTGTCATCATCATGGACTGCTTCCTAGATGCTTACTTAATTACTAACGAACAAATGCACCGGTACGAAAACAATTATCGATTATTGATGAAATTATCGATCTCTCGTTTGCAGGACCAACACCAGCCGCCTATTTTCTGTAGTTGCACAGGGACTGAAGCTTTGGAACTCACTACTCGTAAATCTTAAAACTATTAACTCTACAGCATCATTAAAGGTGTGACGTTCGTCGCTCGAGATCAACTAACCCTTCATCAGACGTGGTACCAATTTGTGTCGGTCTTACCCGAGACGCTGCTTCGTCGTCGGGCTGGGTTCGGCTCCAGCCAACTGACCTTCTGGAGTCGCCCGGGTCACTATCCTGTCTACTTCTGCTGTAGACGAGCGGTTCCCTGTCTCCGCTCTCAATGCCCATTTCTCCAAGAGGAGGTCCCGAGGGTATCGCTTGTTTGCGAACCGTGTCGCTGTCAAGCTCCATCTCACTTTCGGACTCTGCCACTGCCGCGGTCGCCGGGTGGGCAACGTCCTCGTCCTCAGGATGGCCGTCCTTTAGAACAGGGTTCGCTCTCTTGCCGGCAGGAGTCCTCAGCTTCCTGTGAGATCTCTTAGTCAAAGACTTCCTCTTTTTCTCCACCTTAACCGAACCCTCACGTACCATTCTGCATCTCATGACTCTCGAGTTATCGTCAATAGGGGAAAACCCTGAACGTTCTCTTGTCCGAGAGGACAAGGTGTACATCTGACGAGTCGTCACGTCGTGCCGTCTCAAACACGCGAACATCTTGCGATAATATATACACGTGTAATATTAACGCGGTATACTGGTCTCACGACACTCTCTTCTGGTAGGACAGGTTCTAGGTCTAAAACCTCCCTAACCGCACGCAGAACTGTGTTCCGACCGGCGCACGAGGTGGGCCCTACTTCGCACTTCGGTCAGTTCTCGGAACTACGTGTTTCGATCACCAAGTTATTTGCTCTGAATAACGATTGGTTTGAATACAAGATTTTCCTGACTCTATCGTTTTCCTGGTCTTACCGCACTGTAATCAGTTGTCGGGCGGTCTTTTCCCGTACTGCGGTCTTTCGGTAACAGTGGTCTTTCCCAGTAACTATTTTTAGTTACCGGGCGATGGAGCCCCTCCAACGCTCCACCGGCGTGTCAGCCATCCAAGTGTCACAATCCAAATGTAACGCTGACCCCGTAAGGTTACCAGAATGTCCTGAATTTTGTTCCCAAGAATTTCCGAATTTTGGTTCCCTAACGAAGGTCACGCTTACTCCCACAGGTAACCGGACAAGCTCCAATCGCGGAGTTCTTCAAAACCCAAGAGGGAATTTCCTGCCTGTCGCCAAATTTACCCTTATTATCGTTTTTGTACTAAATGGGTTTTTTTCAGGTATCCCGACGGTCACTTCACCGAGTGCCGAAGTCGCGTAAAACTCTCCCAGCCGAAGACGCCGAAGTCGCGTAAAACTCTCCCGGCCGAGTACGCCGTAAGTGCGTAGAACTTCCCCTGTGTCGAGTACGCCGAAATCGCGTAAAACTCACCTCAGTGGATAAAACCAAACACTGTCGGATCTTGGAGTTCTTCGAACTCCAAGAGGGATTTCCTTGCCCGACGCCAAATTTACTCTTGGTTTCAAGGATTTCAGAATTCCAGAAAATGACTACCTTAAGAAGGTCACCTCTACTCCCATGGGTAACCGGACAAGCTCCGATCGCGGAGTTCTTCAAAACCCAAGAGGGACTTTCCTGCCCGTCGCCAAATTCACCCTGGTTTTCGATCTCACACTGAATTGGTTTTCCTGTGTATCAACGGTATCCTTCCCCGAGTATTACTCAGCCGTAGATTTCCCACGATCGGGATCTAGACCGCTTCGCGATCAACTGAGGGATCCAACCCGCCGGATCGGCGCTGTCGGCCCGTCTCCCAACAGTGAACTTCTTTAGCTGTACTCGGGATCGCCTGATTATATTATTCGGACGCCCCTTTCGTCCGTAAATATATTTGTACTAACCGGAAACTCGAACTCTGACTCGGTCGTAACCAAAATCACTCGCCTACCACACTGAGTGCAGTATATTTGAATCGGTAACTGAATCGCTAACCAACAACGCTGTTTAACAGTATTGCTATGTATGAAGAGTCGAACCAACTCTTCACGTATAAAGCAGCACACCGTGAGGCAGGCTCTATGCATCCCTAATGAGCGCGTCTGCTCGCTATGCGCTGGCTTCAGACCGTCGATCGGGCTTCCCTGCCACGGTCGTTGCCGACCAGTTGCCTATTGAAATTAAATAAAAATTAAATGATCGATGCTGGGCCTTCGCATGTAAAATTAAGAGAAACGATGCTGTTTCCTTCGCATGTAAAATTAAAGAAAACGATGCTATTCGCATAAAATAAATCCTCCCACTTACGCACTGTGGCCTTGACCGCCACACTCTCCCCACCTTACTTAGATGCGGAGCATCTCTGCCAAAATCGGGGACCTTAATCAAACGTGACAGGAACATCCCCAACCCAGATCCACTTAGAGAGCAAGGAACCAAATGCACCTTTGGTTATAGGGCGGTATATCAGCAATCTCGGCACCCTGCACGTACGCCAAACACGATGAGAACCGTGATAGCGACAGCCTATTTAATGATGCTTTCGATCTCTCGGCACCCTGCACGTACGCCAAACAACGATGAGAACCGTGATAGCGACAGCCTATTTAATGATGCTTTCGATCCGAACCCCCACCCTACTGGCAACCTGTCGTTCCTGACAAATCGCCAACCTTAACAGGCCCTCTATCATGAACCTGGGCTCTACCGGACCCCAAGGGCCAGGAGAACTAAAGGAGAGAAAAGTCGCCCACTGTCTCCCGATCTGGTAACCATCGTCGATCAGTCACACCCGGTACCACTTCAAAATCGTGAAAGCAAAAAGCCAATGTTTAACCGAAACATATCATCAAAAGGAAACTTAAACAGTCATTCACTGACAATCTGTAAAACCAACGCAATTAAGCGTTGGTGGTAGCACAGGTACTGTATGCTCCCAGATACCGCTCAAAAGAAATACTCTCATCAAAAGGGCAACTGAAACATGGGTCTCGAATAGTCAATAAAACCAACGCAATTAAGCGTTCATCTAGTTGGTCCTAGATACACGTCTGCTTCAGAAGGTCACTAACAAGGACTTCTACAGTCGTAGTCATCCATCCAAGCGAGGTCTTCGTCTCGTCCGTCGTCCAGGTGGCAATTCTGGATCAGCGGTCTCGTCTGGATTCTCTGAAGGTTCTTCTGGTTCATGTTCTGCATTAGGATCTTGAGCCAGGACTGTCCAGTCTACTGTAGGTAACTCAAGATTTCTGTCCCTCTCCGGTGACCAGGTACTCGGAGGTTTACCGTAAAACGGCTTCAATTTATCCACGTGCACAACCATTAGCGTGGATTTCGGACTCTTCTGAATCCGGTACAGACACGGACTGAGCACTTGAATAACCAAGAATGGGCCGGTGTAATAGCGAGCCCATTTTGTCTTCCTTCCACTTCTTAGCCGAGGGTAGTAATAGTAAACCCAATCTCCTTGAGCGAACTTGCTAGGTCTCACTCTCAAATCGTAGGCTTTTTTCCTTCTTTCTGCTACTCTCTTTAACTGTTCTCGTACAAGCCGATACGATCGTTCCATTTTCTCTTTCTGTTTCTCCACGTACTCTTCCATGTCACTGTAAGACGGTCTCTCGAACTCTGTAACTTGGGCTAGAATCAAGTCTAATGGCGTATGGTTCTCTCTTCCCAGGAACAGGAAATTAGGTGTCCGTTGGGTCGCTTCATGTTCAGTACCTCGATATGCCGCCATTACATATGGTACATGAACATCCCAATCCTTTTGTCGTTCCGACACTACCTTTCCGATCAACATGTTCAGTGTTCTGTGGAACCTTTCGATCATTCCGTTACCAGAGGGTCGATATGGAGTTGTACGTACTTTGTCAATCTCCATGCGTTTACACAGCTCTTTGAATAACTTCGACTCGAAACACGGTCCCTGATCCGTCAGGATCTGGCGTGGCATACCAAACCTCGAGAACACGTGTACCATAAGCGATTCTGCCACAGTAACGGCCTCTTGGTTTCTGATAGGCAGAGCTTCAGCCCATCTCGAGAAGTAATCTATCGCTGTCAGTATGTATTTGTTGCCTTTACTTGATACAGGATGCGGACCAGTTATATCAATTCCGAATCTCCCCATTGGTTCACCGACCACAGGAGTCTGCATGTAACCCTGTCTTGGAGGTTTCTCCCTTCGATAACGAGCACAGCGATCGCACCTTTGGCAGAACCGTCTAACATCGTCCTTCCAACTCGGCCAATACGCCCGACGTTGCAACTGAGTTAAACTCTTCCGAATCCCGAAATGTCCTCCGGCAAAGCTTGCGTGTGTCAACTGAAGCATCTCTTGCCGTAGAGATAAGGGCACAACTAACTGATATCGCTCAGCTTTTCCTGTGTTACCCTGAATCCAGCCTCTGTGTAACACTCCTTGCAGGACTTCCAGCTGATTCCAGTTGCTCACCAACACTTTCACTTCTCCGCTAGCAGGTGATAGTTCTGCCTGTGTTGGATGATGCTTCGACTCCTTCCAACCAAGGACCGTACCAATATTGCAATCGCTCTGCTGTTCTCTTCGAAGAAACTCCTTTGTCCACCGGATTTCCTGGCCTGTATCTTCACTGGTAACCTCGGAGCGCGTTACTTCTCCGACCGGACGTGCCCACATCACGTCTTCATTCGTAACTCTCATGGTAACCACTTTAGGTTGTTCCTCACCCGGACCTCTAGACATCGCGTCTGCGTTACCGTGTTTTGCTCCCGGTCTGTGACATATCTCCATGTCAAACTCCTCTATCATCTCTAACCAACGAGCCTGTTGGCCAATCGGTTCCGGTGTTCTGCGTAACCACTGAAGTGCGGAGTGGTCTGTTCTGAGTAGGAATTTACTACCCAGTAAGTACTGACGAAACTCTTTCAAGAAATACACCACAGCTAACAACTCTCGCCTGGTAACGTTATAGTTCCGTTCCGCCGTCGACAAGAGCCGACTCGCGTAACAAATCACTGTCTCTTCTCCTTCTTGTACTTGCGATAACACCGCTCCAATGGCGTATGCCGAGGCATCCGTATCTAGGATGTACTGGCCCTCGTCGTTCGGTAACCCAAGTATAGGTGCGGAAACCAACTTTCGTTTAAGTTCTTCGAAAGCTCCCTGACATTCGTCAGTCCAATGGAACGGTACATTTTTCCTGGTCAGAAAATGAAGTGGTTGAGCTACCACCGCGAAATCATGTATGAAACGTCGGTAATAGGAGCAAAGACCAACGAAGGATCTGACTTGCCTCAAGTTCCGAGGAGCAGACCATTCTTCTACGGCCTTGATCTTGCTCGGATCCGTCGCGACCCCTTCTTCACTCAAAACGTGACCAAGAAACAATACTCTCTGTTGTAACAGGTAACATTTGGATGGTTTCAGCTTGAGATTATACTCTTGTAATCTCCTGAAAATCATCTCTAGACGTTGCATGTGCGTCTCTACGTCCCTCGAGAACACAATTATGTCATCCAAGTAAACCAGACAGATGTCATAGTTTAGCCCTGTCAAGACTAAGTTCATTAGTCGACAAAACGAGGCCGGACTATTGCACAATCCGAAAGGTAACACTTTGAATTGGAAGCTGCCCCTTCTCGTAACGAACCCGGTCTTGTGTTTGTCTCTTGGGTGCAAGGCCATCTGGTGATAACCTGCTCTCAAATCGAACGTACTGTACCATCTGGCGCCACCCAGGGTATCTAAACTCTCGCGGATAAGGGGTAACGGATGAGCATCTTTCCGTGTCTTCAAGTTCAGTTGCCTGTAATCGATACAGAAACGCATACTGCCATCCTTTTTCTTAACCATTACGACATTGGATGCCCATTCCGATATCGAAGGTTCAATGATTCCTTGTCTCAACATGTCTTCTACCCGACGATCAACTTCCGGTAACATGGAAAGCGGTTGACGTCTCAAAGGTTGCCGAACTGGTTTCTCCTGTCCCGTATCGATCTCGTGTTGGATCACCGAAGTGAATCCGTTATCACTTTCGTTAAGGGAAAACGTTGCGCTGTACGTTAGCACAAGTTTTCGTAACCTGATTCGCTCTTCTTCCGAAATGTCTGCTGGCACTTCTTCCCATAGTCGTTTTAGGGTCTGTTCGGCAAGTGGGTTGAGCGTCTGCTCCGCTACACTGGCCGTTGTACTAATCTTCGATCCAAACCGGTCAATCGTACTTTGCTGCTTTCCTTGGCGTTCCTCCGGATAACCTGGGCCCATAGGCTTCTCCGGATTTTCGCTTCGGTAAGGCTCATCATACGACTCCGTTCTGGCTCGATTAACTGTCACATCGACTACGTTCACTCGCTCCAGCGGACATTCAGTCCGTTTCTTGACCAGCGAATCTCTGTCTCCAACATTCAACATCCTGATCCACACTTCCGTGTCTCTTCCTGTCACCAACGTACGTCCGATTATCAAATCTTTTGATAATTCCATTGGAATGGTCGTCCAATCTTCGTTATCTTTTTGGAAATGCGGGTATACTACCCAAGCTGGAACGTCAACTTCGCTCCTTGGAGGAACTATTATGTCCTCTTGCACAATAACCCTCCGGCACATGGACTCGGTAACGACCTCTTTCAGAGGGATCTTCTCGCTCCCAAGGAAAACGCATCGACTTGCGAAGTCCCATCTTGCCTGATTGGCTTCCAGCCAAGATAACCCCAAGATCACTTCTGTCACTTGGTCTGTAACTAGACAGGGTACAGGGTACACCTGCTTTCCGATCCGAATCTTAAGGTTAGTTTCACCATCCACCTTAATCTGACTTCCATTAGCGGCTAGGAGTCGCTGTTCTGACGGTACTAGCACAGCGTCTAGCACGAAACGTCGTGGCACAAGTGACATTTCACTTCCAGAATCAAGTAGACAGTGTATACGTTTTCCTGCCAGTCTCGCAACCACGTAGGCCACCCTACTGCCTTTGACCAGTCGGTTTTGGGTTTCCTCTTGTATCGGTTCAGCCTTTGTAGGTTCACTGGTACCGGTTGCACCATTCGTCTCAGCGTTTCTCTGAGGACAATATCGCTTCATGTGTCCTTTTCGTTTGCACAAGTAGCATTCGATATCCGGGTTACGCAACCGTGTGGGCGGATAAATCCGTCGCCATCCCACATTCGGTTCGGTTGTCCTCTGATCTCCCACAGCTAGATCAGAACTGTTCTCCCTTTCATGAGGTTTTCTCGGAACGATGCCCAAATTCTGATTTATTGTCACTCGATCAAGTTCTCTTGAAAGATTTTTAATCTTTCGCTCGAGATCTTCTAGACGACGAGACTGTTGCCCCTCCGTGCTCGAGTCTTTTCGGTCTTCCATGGTAACTTTAACTCTCGCGTGTCTCCGGTCTAAATCACCACCTTGTGTCGAAGATCGACCATAGGCATCCAACCTCACCGCATGTTTATACGCCGCTTCGAGGTTAACTGGTTCTCGCTCGCGCACCTTCTGCCCCAAATCTTGGTTTGCCAGTGCATCAATGAAAGCGTCACAAGCGACCGTCTCGACGATATCACTTGTTGGTCCTGGGTATGCCAAAGCCATTAGCCTTCGTACTTCCTGCACTACACTACTCAGCGTTTCTCCGTGAGCCTGCCGGTAAGTGCGAAGTTTCATCCGATATAGGCTAGTTTGGTCATCAGACCCGTACCGGGCCTTAAGCCGCTCAACAAGTTCTCGCCAAGACACGTCCCTCTGTGCACCCATGTCCCACAACAGCTGCGAAGCGGGACCCGTTAGGGCACACATTAACTGGTCTGCTTTTTCCTGATCACTCCACCGGTTGCACCGTGCACAAACTTCGAACTTTGCTAGAAAGGCTGCGATCGCTGACTTGCCGTCGTACTTCTCTAGCTTGATTCGTATACCGCGATCCGATCGGTCTTCGCCTCTTGTCCGTGTAACAAGTGATCTTCCGACACTCTTCTTGGGATTTCCTCTCCGGTTGTCCTCATCGTTACTCCGGGAATCGTTTCCCTCGTCTGTCCTCACCACTGACCGGTGCCGACTCTGTCCCCTCAGAGTACCCAACGTCTTCCCTGTACGCCACTTAGAATACATCGTAGTCATCTCTCGGTCGCCTGACGTTGCACTGTCTTCATCAGAGATGTACTCAGCCGGTCTCTGACCTTTTCTACGAGGCTCACCACCTGCGTAGTCTTTGGACTCCGATCGTTTATATCTATTGCGAGAGCTCTGAGAGTTTCTGTTGACGAACGTAACTCTTCTGTCTTCTTCGCGAATATCTCTTTTTCCTGACTCTGGCAGTCTGTCAGATTCGTCGTACCTAAGACAATTACGACTTCTCGAATCTGGTTTGTGCCCTTTAGAGTACCGCTCGTGGGTCTCATCCCAGGCCAAATGATCTCTGTCTCTTCCCATGTTCGATTCTCTCTCGGTTTCTCTATCAAGTGCCTGTTTTAGACCGCGTCTCTCGTACTCTGGTAGACGTTCCTTACCATACGTCTCCCTTTCAGTTTTCTCATAACTCTCGTGTCTTCCTCGTTGGCGGAGGTTTTTCCTGTCAAAGACTCCGGTTCTCATGGCCTCTTCTGGACCAACACTATCGGTGTCTGACTCCGAAGAACTCACTGACGAACGTAATTTCGCCTCAACCCTTCCTCTTGTCAACAGACGTTGTCGACTCGATTGCCTTGCCGTTTTACCGTGTGACTCTCTCCCGCTGTCCTCAGGAAGATAGCGGCTACGTAACTTTTCCGAAGTTCCCGAAAGCGAAACTTCCTCACGTGTCTCTGTGTTACCTCGGCTCCGTGCTGGCTCTTCGATCTGCAGCTTCCCTCGGCGATCCATCTGGTAACCTGGGCCCGTAGGTTTCCCCGATGTCTCGCGTCGGTAAGACTTCGCATGCTGAGCAGCAGGAACAGACAGTTCTTCAAGTTTCGAACTCATCATTGCCACACTCTGTCGCAGGTAAGACATCTCCGCTTGCCAATCTACCTCATCTGTCACAGGTCTTGGGCGACCTTCTTCCATGTTGGTAAACGGTACTCGATTGCCTTCGTTTCGCTGATGCGCCACGATGTCACCACTCGTTTTCTGCACTACGGCGTCACCCCGCGGTTTCAGGCCTGTCTCAATGTCTCTTGGCCTATCACAAGCCTGTCTCGACTGTACAGGTTGCCTGCCCCGTACAATACTAGGTACTTGAACCTGCACAAGGTTCCCCGATCTATTGTCGACGAGTGGTTTGGACCTGTCAAACCTACTCTCACCAACGGTCTCTCGCCAGTGTGTGAATGTCTCGTTATTCACATCGTTCTGTACTACCTCAGTAGTCTTTGGAACGGTTATCAACCATCCGTTATCCTCATGGAAACCTCTTTCACGCCCACTGCGGGTTCCAGCTTCCGTTTCAAATGCACTGGTTTCGTCAGGTGCACCCGTTTCATCAAGCAACCTTCGTTTGCTTTTCCGTTTACGTAACTTTGGACGCGCGCCTCCGTGCTCACTATGGGGCACTTCATCCGACTCGTCCTCGGTATCTTCCTGACCTTGCCTGGTTCTGTGACAAGAAAACGTTAGTACCCCACTTCTGGTACCAGTTTGTGACGTTCGTCGCTCGAGATCAACTAACCCTTCATCAGACGTGGTACCAATTTGTGTCGGTCTTACCCGAGACGCTGCTTCGTCGTCGGGCTGGGTTCGGCTCCAGCCAACTGACCTTCTGGAGTCGCCCGGGTCACTATCCTGTCTACTTCTGCTGTAGACGAGCGGTTCCCTGTCTCCGCTCTCAATGCCCATTTCTCCAAGAGGAGGTCCCGAGGGTATCGCTTGTTTGCGAACCGTGTCGCTGTCAAGCTCCATCTCACTTTCGGACTCTGCCACTGCCGCGGTCGCCGGGTGGGCAACGTCCTCGTCCTCAGGATGGCCGTCCTTTAGAACAGGGTTCGCTCTCTTGCCGGCAGGAGTCCTCAGCTTCCTGTGAGATCTCTTAGTCAAAGACTTCCTCTTTTTCTCCACCTTAACCGAACCCTCACGTACCATTCTGCATCTCATGACTCTCGAGTTATCGTCAATAGGGGAAAACCCTGAACGTTCTCTTGTCCGAGAGGACAAGGTGTACATCTGACGAGTCGTCACGTCGTGCCGTCTCAAACACGCGAACATCTTGCGATAATATATACACGTGTAATATTAACGCGGTATACTGGTCTCACGACACTCTCTTCTGGTAGGACAGGTTCTAGGTCTAAAACCTCCCTAACCGCACGCAGAACTGTGTTCCGACCGGCGCACGAGGTGGGCCCTACTTCGCACTTCGGTCAGTTCTCGGAACTACGTGTTTCGATCACCAAGTTATTTGCTCTGAATAACGATTGGTTTGAATACAAGATTTTCCTGACTCTATCGTTTTCCTGGTCTTACCGCACTGTAATCAGTTGTCGGGCGGTCTTTTCCCGTACTGCGGTCTTTCGGTAACAGTGGTCTTTCCCAGTAACTATTTTTAGTTACCGGGCGATGGAGCCCCTCCAACGCTCCACCGGCGTGTCAGCCATCCAAGTGTCACAATCCAAATGTAACGCTGACCCCGTAAGGTTACCAGAATGTCCTGAATTTTGTTCCCAAGAATTTCCGAATTTTGGTTCCCTAACGAAGGTCACGCTTACTCCCACAGGTAACCGGACAAGCTCCAATCGCGGAGTTCTTCAAAACCCAAGAGGGAATTTCCTGCCTGTCGCCAAATTTACCCTTATTATCGTTTTTGTACTAAATGGGTTTTTTTCAGGTATCCCGACGGTCACTTCACCGAGTGCCGAAGTCGCGTAAAACTCTCCCAGCCGAAGACGCCGAAGTCGCGTAAAACTCTCCCGGCCGAGTACGCCGTAAGTGCGTAGAACTTCCCCTGTGTCGAGTACGCCGAAATCGCGTAAAACTCACCTCAGTGGATAAAACCAAACACTGTCGGATCTTGGAGTTCTTCGAACTCCAAGAGGGATTTCCTTGCCCGACGCCAAATTTACTCTTGGTTTCAAGGATTTCAGAATTCCAGAAAATGACTACCTTAAGAAGGTCACCTCTACTCCCATGGGTAACCGGACAAGCTCCGATCGCGGAGTTCTTCAAAACCCAAGAGGGACTTTCCTGCCCGTCGCCAAATTCACCCTGGTTTTCGATCTCACACTGAATTGGTTTTCCTGTGTATCAACGGTATCCTTCCCCGAGTATTACTCAGCCGTAGATTTCCCACGATCGGGATCTAGACCGCTTCGCGATCAACTGAGGGATCCAACCCGCCGGATCGGCGCTGTCGGCCCGTCTCCCAACAGTGAACTTCTTTAGCTGTACTCGGGATCGCCTGATTATATTATTCGGACGCCCCTTTCGTCCGTAAATATATTTGTACTAACCGGAAACTCGAACTCTGACTCGGTCGTAACCAAAATCACTCGCCTACCACACTGAGTGCAGTATATTTGAATCGGTAACTGAATCGCTAACCAACAACGCTGTTTAACAGTATTGCTATGTATGAAGAGTCGAACCAACTCTTCACGTATAAAGCAGCACACCGTGAGGCAGGCTCTATGCATCCCTAATGAGCGCGTCTGCTCGCTATGCGCTGGCTTCAGACCGTCGATCGGGCTTCCCTGCCACGGTCGTTGCCGACCAGTTGCCTATTGAAATTAAATAAAAATTAAATGATCGATGCTGGGCCTTCGCATGTAAAATTAAGAGAAACGATGCTGTTTCCTTCGCATGTAAAATTAAAGAAAACGATGCTATTCGCATAAAATAAATCCTCCCACTTACGCACTGTGGCCTTGACCGCCACAAAGGCAAGCTACAAATTGTTTCTAATATCTCCTTAATGAACATTTTCTCTGGTTTTGTTTTGATTTGTTGCATCCAATACTATCAGTGTAATCAACTTTATGTAGGTCCTATATATATGGTAGATGTTGAATATTCCTGACTCTATTACCTGCAACTATTTTCATTATAATACTGTAAGCTGGACTTGATAAGCTCATTCGAGCTCTTCCCCTTCCAGAGCTCATCCTTTAGGATTGTATCAACCAATATTTAGTGTCTATTTAGTGAATGCTAATAGATCGTAATTGCTTTACTTTTCATTATTTTCATTTTGTTTTCTATGTTCGTCATTTCTTTCTATGTATTGATTGATCCTCGTGTTTTTTCTATTGAATAAACGTTGAAACGTTGGAGAACATGAACCATGTGTATTATAATATGCATAGATACAGTGTTTTTTTCAGCCGGAACGGCGTTCCGGCACCTTTTTACAGCTACTAAAAAGTAATTTATTTATTTTAATACTAAAAACAATAATTTAGTTATTTTACTTTTATTTCAGTGTTTTGAACTGTTTTCATTGTTTATTGAGACCCATCCTAACTCCTAATCCGGTTTTTCTCGGGATTTTAGCCCGCCCATAATTGTTCCGTTCCGGAACCTATTGTTCCGTTCCGGAACCTTTTTCCCCAGAAAAAAGCACTGCATAGATAGCATACAATCGGTGGGTTAAACAAGACAATAACCCGTATAGACCAGTGCGTGCGGTCTTTTAATCAAGTATTGGGCGCAGCCGACGAAGGGCACGAATGTGCATATATAGCAGGTACATGTATACAGTGGAGGAGAGGCATTATGTGCTCTCCTCTGCGTCTGTGTCAACTGCAACAGGACGAGGAAATCGTAGCGATGACGTCGGACAGGAGCAATCAGCATGCGTGAAAGTTCCTCACTGCACTTAATCATCGTTCCTCGCCCTTCTCTATATATCTTTCTCGCCCAACCCTACTTAGCCATATACCCATACAGACGGACGGACGGACGGACGGACGGACGACTATATCGTGGCATCATGCATGCTGCAGCTCTTCGTTCGTTAGCAACGTAAGTGACGTTAATTATATCCAGAAGACGAATATCAACTTATATATCATAGCGCATATTTTATTTTTATAGAAAGAAACTGTCATTTCATACATACACACCTTTACATATATATATATATATGGTGTATATATATATATACACTCACCTACACACACACCTACACACACACACACACACACACACACACATATATATATATATATATATATATATATATATATATATATATATATATATATATATATATATATATATATATATATATATATATATATATATATATATATATATATATATATATATATATATATATATATATATATATATATATATATATATATATATATATATATATATATATATATATATATATATATATATATATATATACGTAAACGCCACACGCTCTCATTGATCGAAAAAGGCTATGCGAGCATGCTGACACATTCATTAAGCAGACGTTTTGCCAATAATTTCAACTCTTACTTTAGAAGTAAGTCTGCTATTATGCGAGGACTGTATATGCGAGGCGTATACATATCCCTTTGAAAAGCTCATGGGTGCTGATTTATTATGAAGCCAGGCGTACCTGAACGCAATTATCAATTTTTTATCAGGACGTAATTATATCCTAATACGACTCGTCGACACCAACATATATTATATATATGTTTATATATTTATATATATGTTTGTGTGAAATTTCTGATTGATTGCCATGGCATTGTGCGAAATAAATTACGAGCATGGATTTAAGGCAAGAACTCATTCACCTCTGTATCTGGTTACAACAGATATCGATGGGGCTAAGAAATTAGAACGATATTTCACGTGTCCAAGCACATACATTTTGCATGGGAATCAAAACACAAATAATGTAAGGTTATACAGGCCACAGTAGTTGTAATAGATCACCAGACAGCATAATGTATGTGGTCGCTATAGCCAAAGATGTTATAATGTTCTCGAGTTTCCTGCACAAGTACAAGTCCGTTAGTGTCTGTAGTTCAAGAACGAATAAAGTAGGCCTATACTTAGATTATAAAACATGTAGTAACAGCAAAAGCAATGACGATATCTATCTCATGAACATTTAGAATTAAGTCAAACGTATCTTCACATAGATTATAGGCTATACCATAAGACGCATGCATTCGTTTAGAATTGAAGTTATGAAATTCGGGTGATGTATACGTCTAAGTATCTTGTCACTGGTGTTCGATGGATACAGTTTGAGTATTACACCGCGATGACTAGACAAACTTTCGATTGGCACTCTAGATGGAGGTAGGCTACATTCCGTGTTCTAAGCGCCGGTCCATACAGTTTATCTCGAATAGTGCTGTTGCCAGTGCAGTCTTAACACTGGGCAAAGGAATGCACTGGGTGACCTCTGCCCACACACGGGGATAACAATTTAAACGGCCAATAAAATTAAGCCTATGCATTTATTGGTATTTTCAACATTCACTGTGTGACAAAATAAATGTTTAAACACAAAGAAACATACGTAAAGCGAAGATTAATCAACACAAAGGTCTGAACAATATAACATAAGCCTTGTAAGAGGTTTCACTTCTGCCGTGGGTGGTATACTCAGGCCTATATATATACATATATATATACATATATATATATATACACATATATATATACATATATATACACATATATATATACACATATATATATTATATATATATATGTACATATATATGTATAGTTATATATGTATATATGTATGTTTATATATATGTATGTAACTATGTATGTATGTATATATATATGTGTGTGTGTGTGTGTGTGTGTGTGTGTGTGTGTGTGTGTGTGTGTGTGTGTGTGTGTGTGTGTGTGTGTGTGTGTGTGTGTGTGTGTGTGTGTGTGTGTGTGTGTGTGTGTGTGTGTGTGTGTGTGTGTGTGTGTGTGTGTGTGTGTGTGTGTGTGTGTGTGTGTGTGTGTGTGTGTGTGTGTGTGTGTGTGTGTGTGTGTGTGTGTGTGTGTGTGTGTGTGCGTGTGTGTGTGTGCGTGTGTGTGTGTGTGTGTGTGTGCGTGTGTGTGTGTGTTCTGTGCAATCCTCGTACGTCGTGTATACCGAACACCGTCCACGTGTAAGCCAATGACACATTGATTTTGTCTTTTTAATTTGGGGGCCCCCTATAGAATCGTGGGGCCCCTGGCGACTGCCCAGCGTGCCCATGCCTTAAGACGGCACTGGTTGTTGCATTTCAGAATGTCCATCAAAGTCGTCATGACTTTTGATATTCAGAATATATATTGTTATCTGCGACGACAGAGGAGTGCTTATAGCTTGGCCAAGGATTCTGTGATGTAGTAATAATTCTCAGGAAACTTCTATAGCGCCACTGTGCTGACGCTAAAGGCGTCAGTCGATTCGATGGTCGCTGCCAAGCAACGTCGGTTTGCATGCTAACATACATGACAAGCCCCCGAGAGAAAATCTGAGAAGACATAGAAACAGGAGTCGAGGAGAACGAGTTTTCATCGAAGCTACAACAGGCCAACGAAGTCTCTGCATGAAGAGCGAACTTTTTACGGCAGGAAGAGAGTTCCAAAGTCTGGGGTCAACAACAGCAAGGCAGGCCTACCAAAAACTGTTCCTGGGCTCAGTCCAGTCGGAGTGAGACAGTCCGGGGACCTGATGGAGTCTTGGAAGCCTTAACACTCAGAATAGGACCAAGATAGTGAGGTTCGCAGAAAAGTCGCATAGACCAGTCCGCTCTTAAAACTATTACTCTTTCTATGAGTAGAAGAGCTCGGAGAAGATCGGAGACATGTTCATACTTTGGAGTTTTAGTGTAATGGTGTAATGGACTTGGTGAAGCTTCATCGTTACTTTGCGAGATGCCAGTGAGAAGTCAGTTACAATAGTCAAGACGGCTAGAGATCAGAGCATTTACCTGACAAACCGAGACAGAAATGGAATGTAGCGCTTGAGCCTTCGGATGTGGTGAATACGATGTTTCCATTTATGTTAGCATCAAATATTTAATTCATGTAATTCACCGGCCTCTTTCTGTCTCCTTGCATCGTCCACTTCACTCCTCGAAACAGATTTGATCTTTCAGTTCCTCATACTAGAACAGCTATGGCACAGTCCCGATCTTTTGCTTCAATTGGCCCCTCTCTCTGGAATACATTCTCTCCTTCTACCCGCTCTCTAATTTTAATAGGTAACCCCTCGTCTTCTTTTACTTTTCTCAAGACTTATATCTTTTCTCTTGGCCTTGCGCACTGGTAGCGCCTGTGAACGGTTCACCCTACTAGTATGTTTAAATACAATACAATACAATGATAGTGGGCTGCATATTGAGTAAATGTGTTCACGGAAGAATCGGTTAGAATTGAATGCATCATCGTAATTACCTCCCGAATACCTGACTTCATCACAGAATTGCCTAGATGGACATAATTCAGCAAGTTTGATGTGCAATGTCTACTAGTTTATCCTTTTTTGTGCATAGTGGCTGATTAGTTAAAGCGCTTGGCCTTTGAGTACCGGTTCGAGCCTTACCAGAGGCAGTTACTGCGTATACGGACCTGGAGCAAGTCCTTCAATCACAATTGCTCTGAGCCATCGATGCTCTGTCGTATGGTCGTGTGCACTACTGAACCTTGGCATAAGGGCAATTTCAAATGCAGTTGTATTGTATAATAATAATAATACAGTTGTATATACGGTCCATACCAACGTCCAGTCGGCACCAATGTCACAATCAGGGGCGTCTACACCATAGAAACCTTGGAGCAAATGCTCCATCCAAGAAATGGTGGGGGATCTGTCAGTGTGCCACCATTTTAGGGGGGAGGAACGGGGAGAGGGAAGAAGAGGGGGAAAGGGACGTTGGTCCAATGACTTAGGGGGGATAGACGCCCCTGGTCACAATCATAACAGATTCGTGCCAGATTCATAGCGCAAAGCTTAAAAAGTGATGAATGCCATACATAGAATGATTGCCATACAATGACTAACTGGCAACCAGTCAGTGGTTTAATTGTTCGTTCGGAGGTGGTGGATCCAGGGTGGGAATTGTCGGGATTGGGGGCTCAACCCCTACTCTTTCTTAGGACCCCAGTTATGTCTTCATTGCACACCCACACCCTAGGCCTAGGGGGTCCTTTTCAACCCCTTCAGTTGTGCCAGTGTGATTTAGCATTATTTGACTCTGAGTCTCTGACAAATGTTCATGGTGTATCATGTATGCATTTTTGAATTTTCTCAACAAAGGAATTGATTTTGATTCGAGTCTGACTTGCAAAACTGCTAGCGTTAAAATCAGCTGCTTTCAAATTTCGTTGACATCAGTTTGGAAAATACGGATAAAATTTCAACCCCGCCAGTCTTTTTCTACAATTCCAACACTGGGTGGATCTCCAATTTGGTGATAAATTGATAATCTACAGCTTAGCTCACCTGGGAAATAATCGATGACCTACTGACTATTCGCTATATCGATAAAATAT